>JAXQQM020058615.1:0-42208 GCA_034641835.2 Pinus albicaulis
TCGTGGGGTTTGGGGGGGATGAACCCCCCGGCTAGGGGGTCCAGGGGCCAGCGGTCCCCCAACAGGGGCTTCGGGGGCAGCGCCCCCGAAGCTAAAAACAGATGTACAAATGCCTTGTAAAAGTATAGTAATTTCTAGTCAATCTGGGCCATTCATTAGGCGGATGATCTGACGGTAGAAGTTATGTTTAGTTTAGGGTTTTTTTCCCTAGAAGGCAACCACCTCTCTTTGTATGAGGGTATTGTATTGTGGCTGTGTACTATATGTGTATTCTCTGAGCGAGAAATAGATAAGGAGACTGTGAGAGAGAACAAAGGATATTACAACGGATCTGATGTAGGTTTTGTCTCTTCATTTTGTTGGATAATAGAAAGGAAGGACTGGCTGTTTGGGGTGGACGTAGCCCAAACTGGGTGAACCACGTATATCTATGTCTCTCTGGTTTTATGTGTTTTGTGTGCTTGTATTTTCTGCATATTTTATGTGTTGCATTGCTCTATAATATTTAATTTTCTAACAGTCCTTGACATGGGGGGTAGCTTTGAGGAGTGAAAAAATAATCTTCTCCTGGTCGGAAAAGTCATGAACCAAGAAATATCCTTCTAATAGATTCAACCATCTATCTATGACATCTGCATCTATTTGACCCTCAAATATGGTAATGTAAAAGTTTACTTGTACCTTAAAGGGAGTTGCGCCTCCAAACTGGCTGTTGGATGCAGATGCTCCACCAATGGGTATTCATTGAAGGATATGGGAAAAGTTATCCATCATCGCATTTCATTTTTTTTCGAGGGCCTCCTCGAGCAATATTTTGATAGGATCTCCTGCTCCCTCATATTTCTTTTCATCCCCCATGGGCGGTCGTTGGTGTTTATGAGCCTGATCTTGCAAAGGTTCAACCAGATCGAGCCCTAACTCCTTATACCCCGACCTCATTGGGAACATGCAAATAAGGTTCAAGAAAAAGCAGATCGCTTTGATACCACTGATCCATATTTATGCAAGAACGCAACAAAATACACATATAACCATAAATACAAAGATGCAGCGGAAATAACACTTCATTTCATTAATATCAAAGAACTGAAATTTGCTTACAGACAAAATGGAAATAAACTAGCTAGGGTGCTAGTAGCTTATCTCTAAGAAGAGATGTGGCGGCTACAGGCTTTTGAACTGTGTTACAATGAGGCTCGAGGGCCTATTTATTATAGAGAAACAATGGAAAACCGTAAACATCCAAAAACCTAACCCTAGGAGATGAAGCGCCAAAACTATGGGCCCCGTTTGGGTAAATTGGTGTTTCAACTTCCCGGGGTCGTAACTTTGGCATACTATCTCCGTTTGATGCACATGATACATCATTAGAAATATCTATCTAAGGACTATAACTATGAATTGTGATGCCCAAAAAATGTCATTGAGGGCCTCAAAACGGCTTAGGAAGTTCAAGACCTGAAAAACTGCTAAAAATAGTAAGTTGTGCCAAAACTGAAAAACTGAAAGAGACAATGGTGGGGCCCCAAGTGGAATAGGTGGGTGGCCACCAATATCCACTTGGATCAAGATATATACTTATCTTACTCAGTCAAATCGATTATATATAATATATATATATTATTCAAGAATCCATTGTACAATAAATATAGACATATATATGAGAAAATGAACAACAATCTTTATTAAAGAGTAGAAGGGGAAGGTTACAACCAATGATCGATTTGTTGCCACCAGCTCCAGCTTCATCCCAACCTCATCACATCCAACCATTAGGGGAATTTTGAGGTCTAAAATGGGCCTCCTAAGGAAATAATAAAATAATAGCTAAACCAATAAAATAATATTTACGAATTTTCAATTCACTTTTTGCACCACAATCCATGTAATCATAGTTAAATTCAATTCAAAAGTTGTACCAACATAAAATTAATAAAAAAATTGTATTGATGTGGCTATAAATAAGAATGAGCTTTTCAAGAAAAAAATATTATCATTGGACAACTAATGCATTTGTCTTTTGTACTTAAATGACTTAAAATAAAATAGAAATATAAATTTATAAATTCTTAATTATATTATATGCTATTAATTAAAATTTATATTATTCAAATTGTATAATACATGTAATTAATATACTATATAAAAATAATATAATATAATAAATGTATAGGGATATGCATTGTTTCTTTCAAAAAATATGAAATGACAATAATATATTTCTATTCAAAAAGTATGAAATGACATTTATTATGAGTACTTTACTTTGACTTTAAAAGTACTTATAGCACTACCATTGTTAACAATGAGTTTTTATCCACCATTGAGAATGTGACAAGTAAGTACCTTTAACTCAAGCAATGCCACCTCAACCATTAGGGATGATGTCATCCCCTAAAATGTGATTGGTTCTCATAAAGTGAATTTTGATTGTACATTTTCTTTAGGAGGCCCATTTTAGACCTAAAAATTCCCCTAATGATCACACCGGCATCATATCAGTACTTTCACTCTCTCAAATGAGAATCCAACAACATAAATTTACTAAGTTTATTCCTTCCGAACACTTAGATCTGTGCTCAATTTATATGGAAACTAAAGGTAGTTTCTTAATGAATGACTTTCTAATAATAGGCAAGACATGTTTCCAATTTCAAAGGTGTTAAATGGATACTTGGATTCGAATTTTGACACATATGGACTCTTCAAGAAGGAACTGGCCATGTGGAGATTCTGGAACAATGAGAATTTCGCTCCCAAATGACCAATACACCCTTGAGTGTCAGGAAGTGCATTGCAATGCAGCCTTGAATGGAGGATTTGGAAATGAAACGCAGTTAGTCCCTTTAGAGGCCGCGTTGGTGAGTCAATAAGTGATATAACATATACTTCAAACCTTGGAAATCTCACAAAAGAAGACATAACTGAAATGTTCTTCTCTTAGGGCATATAACAACTGAAATATGAGGGGATGATAGACCCTATTTCATTGGTGCTAGGGATGATGTCCAGTTTGACCAAGTCATGGGGGATGATGCCCAAATTGACCTATAATGGCTGCCCCCTAAATCATGAAGTCAAAATAATAATAATAGTATTTTGATGAGATGCTTTACGATGTGATGAGCTGGAAATGAAGTGGAGTGGTGACCTACATCAACCTTACAATACATTACATCATGATATTTTCATCTTGATCACGAATTTTAGAGGGAGGCATTCCCATGCTCAAAACATAAACTATCTAATAACATGTACATAGTTCATAAATTCATCTACATTGGAATGTTGCCCAATACAGACATGCCTACAGATATAGGCCCATGTTCGGATGACGATCTATATGTAAAGTCATCATACAAATGATGTGTAAAATAATCCTGAAATCGCAGTCCGGATGGATGAAACTAGATCTGGGGTCTTCTTATCTCATTCAATCGATCATTCAGGTACAAGTCTGACCATGTGAATATATGATTTGTAGTTGAACATGGGAAGAGATCGTTTGATTACTAGCCAATGATGTGAGTTGTTAAAAAACACGAGAGAACCACCATTAATGTTAATGGATCTTAAGGTTTTGTTGTACAATTTGTAAGGCGTGAATAGATGATTTGATCTCGAATGTCAAACAAAATATTTCGGTCAAAGGTCCAAAAGCATGAAACTTTCCAATGTTGAGGAAAAAGTCAAGGTACTAGAACATGATGTTTCTAAGTAAACTTCATGAATGATGAGCTAATGTCGACAGGAAGTCACTTTATCACGAAACATGAGTTACTGATTTTAGATAAAATGTGACTTGATATAACAATTTTTAGGGATGACTATCATGAAAATGAAGGTTTATGAGTATTGCAGAAAGATGAGTATTCACTGGATGAATTCTCTTGAACATATCGGTGACACTGAGATGAGTTAGCAACATTGACCCAAAACCGAAGTGAAGGTATGATGAACCATAGGTATGAATGAACCGTCAAGAATATTACCCAACCCAAAATTCATGAAGATGGAGTGAAAGTGTCATGTTCAAGAGCGACCAGCTACCTAAAATTTTTCTGTTCTTTTCCCAAATTTTCCCCAGTCATTTGACAACCGATACCTCTTTATTTTTTAAAAATCTTAAGGAGGGTAACATATGCTTGATCTATAATTCAACCCTTCGAGCGAATGCATCACTATTTAATAATTTAACGAGTCTAGCGATAAATGATAATCGATTCTTGCTATGATCGACAAGCCCGTCGCTATTTTATGTTTTAATGAGCCTAATGACAGTGATAGCTTGGTCCTTTTTCATATTTAAAGAGTTTGAAAAAGAATACAAAAGAAATCTCCATGAGTCCTTTTTCGTAAATTTGTCGCTCAGATCCGAAAAAGTGTAAAATAATATCTGAGAGAACCTCCTAGTCATGTTCGACTAAGGCTTTCCTTTTTCGTAAATAATCTATCTTAGTCTGGAAAAGGGTTAATCTTATACTGAGTAGATGTCATTTCATTTACTTTTACGAGCTCGAAAATACAAGTTCTCGGAAATATTTTCACATTATTAGAGTCTGAAAAGAGCTAAAAGAAGACTCCAGGGGTTCTTTATTCGTCGTTATCGAAGCTATAAAAAGAGATAAAAGTGCGCTTCAAGTCCTTTTTCATATTTATCAAAGCTCAAAAAATAAGGATAAAAGTATGCTTTGTGGTCAAATCATTCTTGAATAAGTGTGCACGAATAATCTTCTATATTAGCTGTAAAACTTGTTCAAAACAACATCAAACATATTAAAAATACCTATTTCATAGCATAGATGAATAAAAACCATAGTCACAACGTTAAATATGATTTTGAAATAATCAAATGACTAATAAAAATAGTTTTTACCATTTGAAAGTTTCCATTTGAATTTTGGAGCTCTGAACCAGTTTTTGCCTCCGACCTTCAGTAGTTGATTGCGATAGATCGTGTGGACGATTTTCCTCGCCATTCAATCTAGGTTGGAGCTATGAACCTCCTCTTTCATTTAGTAGCATTTATATTTCATTTCATTGAAAATTTTAGGGTTTTGAGCCCCTTAGGGTAAATATTTTTTGCTCAAAGGGAAACACACCCTTGAATGTTGAAAGGTGTGTTGCAGAGCACTGGTTTTGAAGGCTAGGTGCATATGTAATGCACTCTCCCTTGACCTGGGATGCGTTGGGCACAATTTCGATTTTTTTGTTGTTGTGTGCCCAAATTTTCCCTAGTTTTTTTCATGAAAAATATCCTAATGAGTCTTATGATTGTGTTTCAGGCTTTCATTGGACCAAAATGATGATTACTTGGAGGGAAAGAGAACATGAAGAATAAAACATTATTTCCCTAAATGATCTAGATACTATAAGAGCCCTCATAGATTGTGGGTTGCTAAAGTACTTCAGAGTATCGGGTATGAGGAAACAAATGGAACTGTTGGAGTTCCTTGTTCGTTCATGGGATCCAATGCTACATGTTTTTCACATTAGGGAAAAAAATGGTCCCAATATTATTGGAGGACATTTATTTTCTCACAGGATTATCAAGACGAGGGTCTCCTATTTCTCTTGCAGGTTCAGCCTTGGAGAGGAATTAGTGAGAGATTACATACTACAAAACTTCCATCTAGGAACTGAACGAAGCAAGGATGGGAAAATAAACATCTGCAATGTATGTGATATACCCTTGAG
The DNA here is from genome assembly GCA_034641835.2 of Pinus albicaulis. NCBI lineage: Eukaryota > Viridiplantae > Streptophyta > Pinopsida > Pinales > Pinaceae > Pinus > Pinus albicaulis. The sequence goes on from JAXQQM020058615.1 coordinate 5,698, forward strand.
GACCATCCTATTCACTATCACAAAGCTTGCTGGTTCTGCTACACTAAATGTGGAAAATAGATCGTACATGCAATATGCACTAAAGTGTTTAGAACCAAAAAAATTTAACTGGATTGAAGCTATCCTCTTTCATATGAAAGAACAAATAACTAAAGCAAACTGAGGAAGGAAGAATAATTTCAACTATGGTTCGATCCTCATTTCTTTTTCCTTAGAGAAGATTCCATTGATGTAGCCATAACATGTTACGTTGGGCATATTTGGCCCTAGAGATCCTCGGATTCAAAGATGGGTGGAATTGATGGATAGTCATTCTGTTCAATTTACCATCGTATTATCTACTGCATTCTTTGCCTAGTTCGAGCGACATATGATCACCATTGATGATTATCCATATGCAGGCGTAAACTTCTGAGGAGATCTAGATTTGATCCTACCAGACAACACTTAATGGGGTGCAATTAGTAAGAATGTTTTGACCATGTTTTTTAATTTTTCAAAGGTTTATACATGTTTTATTTTTATTTTTATTTTTTCCTAAGACTAAACTAAAGTTTTGATGTAATTCATATGTAGGTCGAGTTCGATCAGTGGGTCAGCCATAGCATGGAGTAGGCGAGTGAGTAGAGAGGGTTGTTGGGAGTTTGGATATAACTGAAATTCTTACTGAGATACAAAAACACATACATGGATTGAATCTATGGATTCTAGATTGTCGGATCGAAGAGTTACCCATGAGACTACACCACCATACTATTGGCGTTCCTAACCGTTGGATGCAGTTATTGCGTAGGATAGCTAGATCAGTAGCATGTTATCACGAGCATCACTAGTTTACTTTTGACATTTTGCATACATTTTGAGGTCAGATGACTAATGTGTCTTGGGCACAAATTTTGCAAAAAAGTATAACTATATATCTATTTGTTTTCAATGTTTTCCTATGTTTATTACGCAATCCTATTCAATTATGATGTGAATTGAAAATATATCTTTACATGTGTTGCAAATGTCTGTTTATAACATAATTCGCTAAGGAATCAGTTAATGTGTTCAAGTTAATGGAAATGTGTTGATATTGAATGAAACCAAAATGTCTTTCCAAAATTTGAACTCTTAGGAACATAAGATGCAATGTTGGATTTCTGACAGTATAAACACTAGTAAGTTGCAGTACTAAAAGTTCTGAGTCTAACCTAATGATGGTGTGGTTAATACCAAATGAAATGGCATCAGAGAGAAGTTCGATCAACGCTCTATACTCAACGATATTGTTTAACGACCGATACAAATCCCTTGAAAACTCACTAACTCGTCGTTTAGAGCGAAAATGGCCCACGCTGCTATTACACAACATTTTGTCACCGTCCCTGCAATCCCTCATCCCGTACATTGGAGGAATATTCCCGTGACCTATGAATAGTAAAATGTCCTGAACACACCTTAGTGGCATCCTTCTGCATAAGGGCAAGAATATTATTGAAGAACATTTCCTATAGAAAACCCTAAAAATCCATGTTTTGGCATTGGCGCGGGTAGCCAGTTCATCCCTCGCGCCAATGCAGAAAAAGAACCATAGTGGGCACGCCAGTTGGCGCTTTGTCCTTGTGTCTTACTCGTGCCAAGCCTATTAAGGAATGTTTTAAAAAAATAAATGGTGGGAGTTTGATTCTAACAAAATCAGAATGAGTCATCAGAAAGAAGTTGGGTTGTTTGCCTCTGGATCTCCCTGATTAGGAAGTGGTTTTCCACCTCTCATGGAACCTTCCTAAGAGATAGGGCCCTATCCCATGATTATAGGGATCCCAACCTCCCTTCCTCCTCCTATAAAAGCCTACCATCTCCATTGACAAGCTAGCTGAATGCTTGGAAGCTGAACATTGAGAAGGAAACTATAGTAAAGGAGAACCCCATAAGGAAGAGAGCTTTGTCCAAATCCTCGACAGGCTTTGTTGAGACGCGCTCCGCTGCAAGCCCCGCCGAAGGAAGATCATAGCATCAGAGCACTTGGTTGTAATCTCCATTTTTTTCATCTATAATATAAGCGACTCTGATTTTGGTTCCATTTTTGTGTCTACTCTTTTATGTAATGCAACGAATTATATCTTCTCTGACTGATATATAGTTACATGATTTAAGTATTACATTGTATGTCATCATTTCTCTGCATGTGTACAGGTGTCTGGACGTGTCAAACAGAAGGATTGTGATCTGTAAGGCTAGGGACGAAGAGCACCGCTTCTTCCTCGACAACAGCAGCGTGGGATTTAAGGTAGGATACTTATCGCAATCTTTGTCTTTCTTGCAACTAGGAACCAATGTCATTGCGTGATTTGATTGTTGCTAGACCCAATCTAGGGCTAGTGGGATTGCCTCTGTCTGCAGATGGGATTTACCTCCTCAATAATTTGGTGACTTCGCTGGGGACCAGTGGGAGTTAGTCCTTCCTCCTTTGGGTTTTTTTGGCTTTTGATTGATTTATTTTCTTTTTTGGTTCATCTTTCTTGGTGTTTAAAACCTTGTTCAGCCCCCAGAAGACCAGATCCCGTCTCTGTTTGTCCATTTTCATCATTTTTCTAGGGTAAACTCAATTGGCATAGTTTTTCCCCTGACAGTTGTGCCAACTGGTGCTTGTTGCTAGTTAGGCCCCCGCGCCAATGCCTTTTTGGCGCAAATTACAGCCAAACAGGCAAGCCAACTCTGCTTGGTGTTAGGGTTTGCTTGCTTTTGGGCTCTCTGAGCTTGAAATTTGGTCCTGGTTCATTTTTCTAATTGATTGAGTGCCTTGAAGTCATTTTTTACTATGTTTGGCCCTTGTCCTCCGGTTGTTTTCCCTTTACTATTAGTTTTGCATTTTAGCCCTGGGGCTTCTAGGTGCTTCAGTGCGCTGAGCCTCCCATGGGAGTTTTGGGTCCTTTCTTGCTCGATCAACTTTGTTTTTTCTTCTCTGCATTCTTCTTGGTCAATCCCATTGAATCATTTCATTTATTGAGTGATTTCTTTCTCTTTCTTTCAATCTCGCTTTGTGTTGCTCCAAGCCTAGATCACATGGTTTGTTTGAGTCTCTTTCAATATTCTTCTTCGCTTTGAAAGATTTCGTCATCGGTTTGAGTCTTGATTGTGTGCATTTTAATTGAGTGAACTTATTTGTTTAAGCTCTCTCTTTGTAATTTCTCAAATTGATATTTTCATTAATTTTTCATTCATTTAGTGCATTTGCTCTAATATATTGAAAAATACAAAAACAAAATCTTTTTCCTTTTGATTGGCATAGTGAAAATTGAAAGCTCTTTCGCATTACTAGTGTTATATAACTCTAGAGAAAAGTTTTCTAGTTTCATTAGCTTGCATTGGAAATAGTAGTGGATGTTTTTGTGTGTTCGTTTCGTTGTCATTTGAAAGCTCTCAACTCTCTCGTAGATAGCTCTTCATTGAACAAAATGATATTTTGTGGCATGTAGTTTGCATCTAGAGGTTTTATGAGATCCAACATTCGATAGGGCCTTGAAATCAAAACGTAAATTGAAGATCAACTTTAAAATTTACTCAATTAACCTAAGGCAACATTGAAACATTAATGGAACATCTAGTAGTCTAAGGTAGAGATGTGTTCTGGCTTCTTTAAACCTAGCAGCTATCGCTCGCCATCTGGCTACAGACAACACTAGTATGGACTTGTGCTCCCATACCGTCACGTATATAAAGGGAGACCCCATTAGGTTGCAAATCCTTTATCCATAGGAATCCGAGTATGCCGCCTTTTACCCGTGATACAACGAACACAACATTCGGGGAGATTACCTGCATGTACGTTAAGTCCTTGGTTGATTTCTCTTTCATTTTTACCAAGGTGTATATGGAAGTTCACAAATATCTAGTACACCCTTTTACCTAGATTACCAGATCAGTCATTTTGATCTTTACTAACTCCTTAAACTTGAAAAGATCATCAAGCGCTTGTCCTTTCACGCTTGTTTCCAAACTGAAAGCGATAGAGTCACCCCTTTTCCCTATTTCACCGACTCTTAAAATATGAAACAACGATGCAGTTTGATGTCTTAAGAATAATTGCCGAAATAGCTGGTTAGAATTTTGTCCTTAGTGTTTTATTTCAAGGTCGTTTCGATGGCAACCTTTTAGGAGTTTCTAATCAAGGATTCCCCTCTAAAGGGAGTCCTAGTAATTTTACTTTTGGAAATGTTGGCGCTCCTTATATGGCAACATTGTCCCTTCCACAGTTGTTGTTGGGTTTCTGTTTAGTTGTTCCCAACCACTAACAATTAGAATATCCCAGACTCACAAATGTATCCCACTCCTCCACACGTGATACCATGTTGATTGGGATGGACCTCTCCCCTTCTTCCCTTTGTTTCTTCATCCTCATCTGTACTTCTCCTAGTGAAAGGTTTGGATTCTAGTACCAGTGTAGAAAATAATAAGAAAGAAAGTCGGACAGCGAGGGCTAAGTCTGCAACTATTATTTAAAACACACACTCCTCGATGAACCTCCCAACCTCCACTTGGAAAGTTAAGTTTCCTTGCATGTTGTGCGAAACCATCTTCTTCAATTTCCTTGGCATTCCCAATTAACAAATGTGGTCCAACAGTTTGTCTGTCATTGCCTTTGGCTTGCTAGGAGTGGGGTTGGGGGCAAGTCTTGACTAGTGATGGTAAAGCTCCTAAGATTAATGGTAAGCTCAAAATCCTTGTAATTTGTGTGAAGGGCATGTGCACCATTCACCTTTGTCCATATATGGATGAGCTAAAGAGTTTTAAACTCGAATGTTTATGCAAGTCTTGTAAATTTGGTTACAAAAAACTTTCTTTAGGGTCCTTCACGAGTTGATTCAATGGTCGGTCGAGAGTCATCCTTGTGATCTCGCTCTGATACTATCGAGGGAAGAAATTCTCCTCGCCTCCCATGATGGAGGTCCCAGAGGATACTCCTTCTTCCTCCATGATGGAGGTGACAAAGGATGCTCCTTCTTCTCTAGTAAAACCGGGGGAGGAAGACTATCTCGGTTCGATGGTAGCCTCCAAGTAGTTTGTTTGCTTCCTTCGATTGGGGTTGATTCGCGAGGTTATCGCCTTCCTTCTTGGCCCTTTGAGATCATGATGGAGGCCTCCCATCACAGTTTGTACCTAGAACCATTATAGATGAAGTGCATCTTTGTTAGTATTTTATCCTCAACTACTTGGCAAGCTTTCGGTTCAAGCTAACGTACTGTTACACGAGAATACGTTGGCGTTTAACGAGAAGAACTAGTCAGCTGACCGTCCTTCCCAAGTTGCTTGTTACTTTGGGAGGAAACTATCCATAACGGTATTGATGGTTGTTCTGGCCTTGGAATTTAATTTACTCTTGGGCCACGATTATGCATATGCCATAGGAGCGCTTGTCTCCTCCCTCTTTCGTGTGATGTGTTTTCATGCCAAGGTTGGATCGTGACCATTGATCAGCTTGCGTTCTTTGGTCGAATATGGCGACTAGTCCATCATCCCTACCGGATCTTTATCTACGGTTGTGTCATCCCGCCGCATGTCAATTATGTGGCTACCTATCAATGCCGTGTTAATTGATAGTGTCGTTTGTACATCAAATGTTGAGGCATTGGGTCCGGACTTCCAGATCATTTTTCCTTCCATGAACCCTTGAAGCTATGCCTTATTATTCTGTTATGATAAGGTTTGTTGGAGTATGGTTCATGCCTTGTGTCAGCTCCTTAAACCATGAAACAAGGTCGTTAGAGCGAGTTCGTTTTCTTGTGTCAAGCTCCTTAAAAAATGAAAGTGGTCGTCGGGCCGAGTTCATTTCCTTGTGTCAAGCTCATGTAAAAAAAGAATGATACAAGCTCTTATGAGGATAGTTCTTTTAATATGTCAACCTTGTTAAAACAATAAAACACGTCCTTGTTCAATTAAGGTCTTTGATTAGATATCGTAAAATCCCGATCGAGTCTTTCACTTCAACTCATAATTTGAACCTTCACTCCCTTTTACATATAATTTGACTTGGGGGCATGTACCTCGCATTGAGTCACCATCTTTGAGGCATGCTTATTTTTTCAAGCATAGTTTGTTTTAGTTTCAAGCTTGTGTAAAAAGCTGGTTTCAAGCATAGTTTATCTTTGTTTCAAGCTTGTGTAAAAATGAAACCAATTCAAGAAAAGTTCCCATGTTTTCAAGCTTGTGTAAAAATGAAACCATTCCCATTTTATCTTGTGATTGCAATTTTATCGGCCTATTTTCCCGGATAGACCTTGGTTTTCTCACTCCATCGTCACTATCTACTTGGCTGATCATATGCCTTCACTTGGTTGTTTTACCCATTCCGGGAAGCTGCTTGTGATGGGGGGTCTTGTTAGCCGGCCTCTTGACCTTTATTTGTTACGAGTATTTCCACCATCAGGGCAGATTTGCTACCCTTTATACCACTCGTTCCTCCGGTAGGAGTCACCTTTTAGCTCTTTCGGCTCTCTAATCTTTTTGAAAACTATTACGTGTATCATTTTGAACTCTCCATTAATTGTTTGTCGACGATATCTACCAGTATCGTTTACCCTTTTTTGGTTTAAGGATAGATTATTTCTGAAAAGGAATACCCTAGCCTATCGCGACTATTAGGTTCTCTCGGACAGGTTTTCTCACCTTTTGGATGCGAGGGACTATCTGCAAAGGATTGTTGGAGTTTTCTTTTAATTGTCTTTCTGAAACTCTCATGTGAAAAGATGATGAGTTCTTCCTTTATCGGTTAGATTTAAAGCGTGACATCGGACTGCAGCATTAGTAGTGCCTAGAGTTCCTCCTTCTAGGGCTCGTAAAATGTACTAGGTTGGATTTGTTCGAAGGAAAAATTTATATGACAAGCATATGCTATCCTCTTGAGCTTGTGTAAAAATAAAGAAGGTACTCACCCCGAGAAATGGCGAGGGAAAATGGAACCGATATTATAGTCGTGTCGGCGATGTCGCTCTTGAACACAACACTGTACGCATTGAGTGTCAGTTGGGACCATCTCATCCGTTATCTGCATGTGTACATGGGTTTGGGTAATCTCTTTTGACCACTCATCTTCTCTTTGCCCCGTCACCATGACCTCGGATCCCTTGATGTCAAATCTTGCCAAATCCAATGTTGTCCTGCAAATATGTTCAAAGAGGTGACCTCTGCAGTTTTAACCTCCCTCTGATTCTCTGTTGATGTGATTCACAAACATCATGTTCCTCTTTGTCTCGTGTTGATGATGTGGGAAACATTATGGCCACCCTTCGTCGAGTAACTACAACCGACTTCGGCTCATTATCCGAGAGCTAATCTAGAGACTCCCTTTAGGTACCTTGGAACTGCATGCTATTAAGCGGAGTTCTTTGCATTGTATAAGGTTTTCATTATTGGGCTTCGATTATGATTCTACGGTGCCAGCGCCATATCCAACATTCACGATACGTAGTTGTACCTCTTGTACCTTGAGAGCCAACATCATTATTGGTGGTTTTCTCTAAATCTGATACTTTGATCTTCATTATTGTTGTGTCAGTGGTCTTCTTCCATGTTTGACTTCACTTCCATATTCACATACTTTCCGAACTTGTACAGCATTAGGGTGAGATGAACACAAGACCTGGATTTTGTCATGTATCCAGGAGTACGGGATCTTTGTGGATTATTATGATTTATTACATGAATCATTTGATTGAATCATTTATATTATTACGAGTCTACTTGTCAATCATGTTCTGGGATAAATTTGCATCCATACCTTGGATCGATTTTGTACACTCTATTATGGATGGCTGCGCCCATACCACGGATCATGTATCAGAGATATTAGTTGTATTCATATTCACTGACTTTTCTGACGGTAGTGTTTTAGGTTGGACGTGTTCTCATAAAGCATTTCACCCCTCCCTCTCTCTCATACCTCATGCTTTAGGGGCATCTGTTACACATCATTTTGTCACCGTCCCTACAATATCTCATTCCGTACATGTTGGGCTATAAAGTGACCTTTTGTGAACGGTAAATGTCCTGAAAACACCTTAGTGGCATCCTTGCATAATGGAAAGAATATTCTTGAAGAACATTTCTCTTGAAAACCCTAAAAATCCATGTTTTGGCATTACTTGAGGTAACTTGATTCATCCCTCGGCCAATGGAAAAAGCACCATAGTGGAGTGCGCCAGTTGATGCTACACAATCTTTGTGTCTTACTCGTGCCAAGCCTATTAAGGAATGTTTTTTAAAAATAAATGGCGAAATTTTTATTCTAACAAACTCAAATCGGTCATAAATAAGTTGGGTTGTTTGCCTTCGGATCTCTACGATTAGGAAGTGGTTTTCCACCTCTCATGGAACCTTCCTAAGAGATAGGGCCCTATCCATGATTATAGGGATCCCAACCTCCTTCCTCCTCCTATAAGCCTGCCCTCTCCATTGAAAAAGCTAGTTGAACGCTTGGGCTGAACATTGAGAAGGAAACTATAGTCGAGAGAACCACAGGAAGAGAGCTTTGTCAAAATCTTCGACGGGCTTGTTGGAACGCACTCCACGCAAGCGCGCGAGAGGAAGATCATAGCGTCAAAAGCACTTGGTTGTGATCTCCTTTTTGTCATCTATAATATAAGCGACTCTAATTTTGGTTCCATTCGTGTATCTATAACATGTAAATACAATGAATTATATCTTCTTTAGTCGATATATAGTTACATGCTTTAAGTATTCGTTTATGTCGTGTTTCTGCCGTAATGTCACGGTGTACGGATGTGTAAAATAGAAGGATTGTGATTGTCGGACGGGGTTAAAACCATAGCTTTCTTCCTCGACAACATCATCATGGGATTTAAGGTATTGGGCTACTTATCGCAATCTTTGTCTTTCTTGTAACTAGGAACAGTAACCAATTGCGTGATTCGATTGTTGCTAGGCCAATATGGGGATAGTGGGATAGCCTGCGACGTAAAGTGAAGGGGATTTTACCTCCTCAACAACTACGGAGGATAAATTAGTACTACGACCAGCACCATCGACGCATACCCCACGAATGGTTCCAAAGATTCATACATCTACGATGAAATGTAAAGCTGATTAATAACTTCAAGAAAACTATATACAAAAACAAACTAAGACATTAAATGCAAATCAACAACATATATACAATATAATACAAATTCACTACGCTCATGTTTAAGCATATTAATGTTTTGAGATACAACCCATTTCGGGGCTTCCATGATAAATTCCATCGTAATCTACCAACTCGTAGGCACCTCGGCAAAATATTTTAATGATATAGGGGGTGGCTCAAATTTCCATGTACCTATTACATGATTCTTGATCATAAAGAGGACGGGTCACCCTACGAGAAGATGCGAGGCTAGAAATGCTTGTTGTATTACGCCTTTATCGTCTCTTCCGCATTTCTTTGGCCAATACGGCTTCACAACGCGTTTCATCAATATGGATAGAGGTTAAAAAGACACGTTTCTTCCCGGAAAGAGGTGTCGGGTAACAGAATCCAATTGTGGTACAACGATGTTATTTCACATTAGTTATTAAAGATAGCTTCAGGACCATACACCAATTGAAAGGGAACAAATCCGGTTGCATTTCTCACGAGGTTCGGTATGCATAGGAGCAAGTACAAGATTAAATGCAGTTTCTTTTCTGTAGACTCCTATCATTTGTTGAAGCATTCATTTAAGAATCTTGTTAATATCCTCAACTTGTCCATTTGATTGTGGATAATAAAGTAGAACTATCATATGTGATCCTAACTTGGAAGTCAACTCATTCATCATGTGATTGTGAAAATTCTTACCATGATCTGTGACTATAGCTTGTGGAACACCAAACCATGAAATGGTATTAAAAAAGAACAATGTAGCTATTTTTCCTATGTTATTAAATGTATGCGTAAACGGCCCACTTGATAAAGTAGCCTACTACGACAATAATATAACCATGCCCCCCAGGCGAACAAGGGTTATAGGTCATGAGACTAATGCCATTTTTCAAATGGTCCCCTGGAAGATAACATGATGCATTATTGCCGGCACTTTCTGGTTTATGATCAAATATCATGCGCATAGAAAACCCGACCGCGAGAATGCAGTTGCAAAATATGGTAGGCAAAATTAACCACACGAGTATCCAAACAAATGTCCACCACAAGCCCCAACATGAAAATCATTTAAAACCTTTTGACCTCCCTCATGAGTGAGGAGCACCTCATAAAATAATGTCGACACCTAGCGATAAAGTGTATAGATTGGCGATCAGATAATATATTATACTTAGTACTCCGAATACACCACTATTGAGAGCAAGAGAGGCATTAGGCGAAAAAGTTTGGGTTGGAGATAAATGATAAAAAACCCCATACCAGAGGATTGAATGTCGATCAACAAAAGACCCATTAGGAATTGATGGTTCCAATTTAGTAGCGATGCTATGGGAGGAAGAATTAAATGAGAATATCACTTGAAAAGGTAAAGACTTATTTGACTTGGAATTGATGAATTCCAAATCAAACTCTGTAAATAATCCATTTGTAGAATCCCCCCCCAATTAGCGTGATAGAATGTAATTCATGGGGTTTTCATCTGAAATGAAAATGGTCTTCGAGAATAGGATATAATTAATGAAATATTTGGGCAGCTTGAGCGGTGCCATTGACTTTTGATGTCTGAATACTTCACTTCCATATCATTGAGATTACAACTCAAATATTATATGAATGTTCTATCCCATCTTCTTCTTGGACCATCACCATAGCGATAGGCGTTTAGAAGCTGCAATGATATATAAGAAATAATCAACTCGATGGTGGAGATGCACATTAATGATGCGAACAAGTGTGTCCATGACACGTATCAGAAAGAAGCTTGCATAACCTTATCCAAATGAAAGGAATCTCCTTTTTTCAAAACCGAGTAAATCCTTTAGCCATTCCGGTAGTAGTTGGGTATGAAATTCCTTTGGAAGTTAGCCTTTCCTTGGGATTCTGTGGCAGAAGAAAATTTGAGGAACATGCAAACCAAGAATAGCCTAGACCTTCGGTGGAGTGCAATTCAAATTTCTTCTTTTGAGATGAAGAATGCAAAACAACAGAACCAACACAAAACACACATTTGTGTCGATTGAGGCATATTTTGTAGTGTTGTGGCATAAAATATGGCTCTCGAAGAGAGTGCATCGAGGGTGATCAATCAGTTTAAGTGAGATAATACTGAGGTAAAACATCTAGGTAGGGTTGAACAATGTGCTTGATGTGATTGAAAGCATAATCCATTGCTCTTTGAAATGTTACCACGAAGTTATTTAAAGAAAAAGGGAGTATATGGTAAGTGAATGTGCCACAGGGACAAATGAATACTATCTTGTATTGATCTCTGGGAAGATATTGATTTGATTGTAGCAGGAAAAATCCATCCATGAAAGAAAAGATTTCATCCAACAAAATCGTCAATAGCTCCCCGGATTTGATAAATGGAGTAGGATAGTTGTCTTTTGGACAAGAAATATTGACATGCGAATGTCTGACTTGCATACCTCGATTGTCCCTTGTTTCTTCGTGAAAAGGAATAATATTGGAAACCCAATCAGATATCGAATAGGGTAAATGAAACCAGCAAAAATTTCAGCACGCTGTATGCGACAAACTTCTTCGTATGAACATGATGAAGGCGGCTGACATATCGGTTTGACATCGGTACATTTGTGGGTGCGTTCAACGATACTAGTGTCTATACTGAGCATTTCCTCATAAGACAGAGGCAAAGATATCTCGGAATTCATGAAAGAAGAGTGATAAGTTTCGAGTTCGGACCAGGAGAACAAAGAGCAACGACATCAACGTTTTCTACCATACCGAGTTTGTTAAAATATCGATACAAATGGTTTCTTCAATATTTGATAAATTTTGCTCGGATTCGATTGCATTAATGGAAAGAATTCAAAAATAATGTTTTGATTGATGATGAGTGATATAGCTAAATAAGATTTTTCTTCTTCATAATCTTGAATATGGGAACGATGATGATGATCTTCCCATGGTTCTCTTTACGGAATCATGGATTCCACTATGTTCTCATCTGTCAAGAGAAGTGGATGGAAAAGGATAAGATGGGTAAAATCTAATGAACGATTGACCCAAACAATCGACGGCAGTGATTTTTATTTTCTACCTAAGCCATATCGATTGATTCCTATGCTAGCTCAATTGGGATGAGTGACATAAATTCATCAAACGTAACAACAGCAAGAATCACTAGTATTCTTCCTTAAGCTAGATGGAATGGAAGATATCATGTAGCAAGTCTCTATGCTTGCAATTTCTGCAGAAACGTCATGAGGCGGTATAATGCAAAGGTTCCCATTAGGGAAGAATCCTTTAAGAGTCCCTACACCAATGTTCCTAAAGTTCTAGTTGAGGAGTGTGAATGGAAGCAGAATGCTTCCAATTACCGTAGGTGGAGGAAAGAAGGAAGTTGATTGATAAACATGGTGACACCTTTATGACGAAAGGCGATCATTCTAAAATATGTAGAAGCGATTACTGAGTCAAAGCATATACCCATGGCCTTAAGTAAGATGTTGTAATCGAGGGGTCCTTCATGACCTCAACTGCACCAGAGTTACATTTTTTCCCTAGTTCAACATGTAGGTTATTAATAATACCTAGCTTATAAGTACAACGTCAAGATTTCAACGTCATTGGCGATTGAAGTGAAAACACGGTGAGCCAAGTATTCTAAATTTAGAGACATAATGCAAATATGTACTCCTTATCAATAATAGTATGATGAAAGAGGTGATTTAAAACATTTAATTGTATGGATAATACCAATCTATTAGTAATTGTGGCACATAGCATGTATTATTAAAGACTATGAGATTTGAATATGTCGGATCGATTCCACCAATTTCGAGCAAAGCCTTCTTACGGGAGGGACAATTTTAAAGCACCTCAAGCGTTAGCTGTTGAAGAAGTTGAGCCAAATATTAAATAATATTATAATTTTGAGCAACACTAGGACTCAGTTAAATGTTGATTTATGAACGACTCTATTTGGTGGATTTATTAGTAATTCGGGGAATAACGGTTAGTAGGTATCAATTCATAGATAGTTAGGTGATGGAGTAAGTAGGTTGATTGGTAGCCTAACTACCATAATATTTATTTGCATTGACACCAAAACATCGGTTATTTATGGATTTATGACAGGATAGCATAAGGACAGGAACTAGAAGGCGGATGCAGCTGTAGCCAAATTTGTGTCCGAGATTTGGAAATGGATACGTAATATGACGGATGCATGTGGGTCTTAATCGATTTTTGAGACTTCGACGCGGTGAGGACGATCTCTAACAAAGTTTCCTCATTACAAATTATGTAAGGGTAACGAAGGGTTTCTAATTTCAGACAATTGATCAGATGATCGATCTTGCGAGTAGAAGTTTTCTTTTTCTTTGATTCCCCCTTTCTTGCTTCCGAGTAGCTTGTCACTTTTCCCTTGTCAGAATGACACAACATGGATTTTGGAAGAAGGGAGCGGGATCGAGGTAATGATAAATCTTACAAAGGAAAAACCCTCTGAGAGGAGTTATAAAGGAGGTTTTAGTGTTATAAAATTGGCCAAAATTGTCAAAAAACATATGCTACATCTGTTTCGGCAGGAGGTTTTTGGTGGAGCTTTTAATAAAATTCAACACAACTAAAAAAAAATGGGCGGCGGGAGGTTATTACGGATGTTTCATCGGTCTCTTATCGGTTTTAAACGCAGGGTGCGTATCGGTGAAACGAGCGCATCGAAGCGGTGAGAATGCAGTCGTTAAGGAAAATAATAGCATGTTGGTGATACAATCTGCAACCGTTCAATTGGTCTTGGGATTTCGCCGGTGCCCATAGGTCGTCTCATGTGTTTGGTCGTGTATCTTTATGGTGCCGATTCTTTCTGTATCATAGAAATAAATCGAGATTTATAATTGGTATCGGTACTGTGGCATCTACAAATGCACGGTGCTTATAGATACATAAACGCCCCGATACGCGGAGTATCACCCTGCTTGCCAACGATATTTATAAGCGGAATCGGTATTAGTGCGGTGCCCATAGAATCATAAACACACTTAGGTGCATTATGGTACACTCCCCGCGCACGGTTTTCAGCCCTGTTTTTTTAGAAACATCCACCTCACAGCAGTCCAATTATTGTGATTGTTTTAAATTCATTATTCATCGAAATTTGACACATCTTATAAAATATTCATATTAATTACATTTTTATTAATGCATTTGAATGTGCTATTTAGATTAAATTGTTATATCATATCGGGAATTATTGTGGTTTTTTAAATTCATTATTCATGTTAGTTGACACATATATAATCTTATAACAATATTCTGCCAATTAAATTTTATTAGTGCATTTGAGAACGACAATAGGCTTGTAATAAGCGATAATAATGGAGAATGCAATAAGTATTAAACATATTTTATGATTATATATATATATATATATATATATATATATCTGATATTTATCATAAAAAATGGGACAATTATTAGTATCCTTTGTCAATCAATTGGGACACTATGCATTTGGAGAGGTAAATCCCCTCTGCTGATTGTGACGATCCCTACTAGCCCACATCGGGTCTGTAAAAAATCAAGTCATAATAAGACGAGGTCTCTGTTAAAAAATGACAAGAAATGATAAGTTGCCTACCTCGGGTCCTACGATAGTCGTGAAAATAAGGATGATGCTTCTCGTCTTCAGCGCCGGATCACGATCCCTTCCCTTAGGCGCGTTCAAACACACACATATGCGAAGAAACATGACGATGCTTGTTTCAGTGCAAATCTTGTAACTAAACATCGATCTGAAAGGGATGTAACTCATTGCATCAAAAAGATAAAGATACACGAGTGAAACCATGTGAGATTGTATCATTAATAAAAAATGAAGGAATAATGATACAACCTTAAGCTACGATGTTGGATCTTCCTTCGGAAGAAATGATAATTGAACCTTCATCTCAATGAGCTCGTCGGGAATGGGACAAAGCTCTCTCTCTTAAACGGCTCTCCAAAAGGTTGTACGGCGATAGTCTCCTTACTCTTTGATTCGGCTCTTCATGTGACTTATTAAGGCTAGCTTGCAAAGGGAAAATGGAAAACTTATATAGATGGTGGAAGAGTTGGATTACACAATGGTCAAGTTGGCCCTATCTCAAGAGCTTCCATGATAGGTGGAAAATCACTTCCCCTACATGGAGATGCGAACTAAACACTCCCAGCCTCATTTTACAGAGACTGGTTTAGAAGTTGGTTGGAATCAAAAATTCACGCCATTTATTTTAAAAAAAAAAAAATCCTTATTAAACGGCGTGGTAATACAACTGAAGGATAGAGCGTGTTAGTAGCAGCCACTGATGGTTTTGTTGTGTGAAGGCCTAAGAAATGGTGGCGGTCACATCCCAAGGAAAAAAAAAGGTCTATTTTGCGTTTTACGAAGCTGTCTTCGAGGAGGAATGATTGTCCTTGTCGAGGGAGATGCCATGAAAGTGGTTCCAAGACCAATATCCTTGCTCACGAGTCCAATTCCATCAATGTGTAGGATGAGGGATTGCGGGGACGGTGAAAAAGTGCGTATATGATCCCCCTTAAAGCATGAGGCTGAGAGAGAGGGTACAGAAATTATTCTGAGAATGTTTAACTCGGTCTTGCACTCCATCTCGGCTTTGAACGAGTACAAGTTCTAGCATGTGAATAAGCGATAGAAGTAGAACATGCAGGCAATTGTCGATTGCCGATAATGATGAAAGCCATTAACGAGATGCGAGAGAACCACCAATTAATGGCCCTCAAAGTACTATAGGTACAATCCATGGAGATAGCAGATAAGTGAGTTGGCGTTGAACATGAGAATCATCGTCGAAGGTCAATGATGAAGCACGCGTCGAATCTGAAGAACACGCCATTCGGGCATACGAGGCTCTAAGCCTGGGAAGAGTCTCTAGATTAGCTTCCGGATAATGAGCTGAAGTGAACGGTGACCTTGATCGAAGGTAGGCCACCAGTGTTTCCCACATCATCGATGTGAAGGCAATGGGAACATAATATGTTTGTGAATTAGAGATCAGTAGAGAATCGAGGAGAAGTCCCGAAGCTGCGAGGGTCACTTCTCTTTAAAATGTTGGTGGCATGACAATGGATTTGGTAGTATATGACACCAAAAAGATCTAAGGTCATGATGACAGAGCAAAAAGAGCATATAACAGTGGTCAAGGGATAACCCAAACCCATGGAGGCAAAAAGAGAACGAGATGGAATGTGTGCAAACCTATATGGAGCTGGTGCCATGTTCAGGCGACATAAATGGAAACACGGCAGGTAATCTTTGGTTTCATTTTTCCCCACCATACACAGCGACTACCTAATTATTTTTGAAAACAAGCTTGAAGAGACAACATATACTTTGTTCTAAGTTCTTCAGCAAACTCCTCAACTATTACATTTAACCGAGCCCTGGGAAGGAGAAGCTGAAAAGTATACGTATACGATGATGGATTTCATCAAGTTTTTAATTAACAAAGAACTAAATCTTTCATGTTTAGAGAGTTTGAAAAAGACAACGGAAAAAGTAAACTCCAACGAGTTCTTTTTCATAAATATTTCTCAGTCCGAAAAGGTAGAAAAGCGTGTGCGAGAAAGCCTCGTCGCGATAGGCTAAGGGTATTCCCTTTAAAGCCGTCTATCGGCAAAAGGAATTAGCTTATCTTGTTGATGTTGTTTCACAACCAATTTAATGAGATCAAAAGCGACAAGAGACTTCGACAATATTTTCATGTTTAGAGAGTGGTAAAGAAAATTTGAAAAGATGACTCCAAGAAAATGACTTTTTAAAATGTTTTCTGAAAGTACACGAAAAAGTATAAAATACAATTCACATCATCGTCGAGCTGTGTGAAAATTTATTCTGACACATGAAAGCGTAAAACCATTTCGACAAAATATGATAAAATATTTGGAAAATGACTTTCAAAACAAATTGACTTTGAAAAGGTTATCATCCTTAAATAGTAAAAACATTCACTTTTACTTTTACCTCTTGTAAGGAAACAGGTGACTTTTTTAAAAATATGACTTTTGGCTGACGATTGTGGTCAATCCGATCGTCATTTCAATTCGTTTGTTCCGGTGAAGGCGCTCCTCATAGCTTTGTTTAATTCCATTTTTAAAGATTTCCATTGTGTTTTTGGATCCTTGAGGGACCTTTTGAAAAAGTAGGGCTTGGCCAATTGGTGCGTTATGGGGTACGGACCGCCAATTAGCTCGCTTACCTACAAAGGTACTGATTGTATGATAGCAAAAACGATATGTCACTTTAACAAATTTCGCTTGAATTTAACAAAATGTGGAACGATCAAGGTGATTTCACGGTGTTACAGAGATCCTAATGAGGTGTTTATGACCATGTTGAGATGCGGTCTACGTACAATGGTAATGGTGGAAAAGAACATAGGTATTGAAGAAAAGATCAACCAATATGGAGAATGAAGCATGCATAGATGTCTCAGCTATGATCTTAAGAACCCTTAACACAATTTGAAAATTTGCACTGAGTCGCAATATTTGATCAGCATTTGGGACGAGTGAAAAATTAGGACTTTGAGATCCGTGTTGGAACTTGAAGTATCGATGTATATTTCACTGCTGGATTATCCTATGATCCGGTTCCAATGCAATGGACCCTAGAGCCATCTAGTAAAGAAAATAGCAATGGTGATGGAAAGAGTGTGCCCGAGGAGACACAGGACAACATCGAGCTGATGGGAAGGTTGATATCCCTACGATCCGTCATCTCGGTGGTGCTCCACACCATTCGTGAGCTTAAGTCCGCGAGCACGCATGAAACCTTCTGCTCTGGCCTCTTAGCATCTAAATGCATAGGCGATGTGGCCCAGTTAGGCCTTTGCCATAAAAATGAACATCAAACGGCGATTGGCGAAGTGCAAGAAGGCAAAGCTGAAGCAGTTTAGTGCGGATCTATCCTGGTATCATTCAGCCGAGCGACTACCAATTTTCGGGCAGGCGATAGTCGCCGAGCCATCATTGAGGCCAAGGATGTCTCGAATGGAACGCCCTCATGCCTAGATTTCTCGTCGAGGGCAACAAATTTCTTCCAGAGCCGAGATTTGACATAGCTACGGCGACGGTGATGTTGACGAGGACTAGCCCTATGCGATCACAGGCTTCACGGGGCCAAAACTTCCACTCCGGAGGGCGGGTAGTGGGATGAGGAGAGCTGGGTAGAGTCTTTTCGTTTTAATAACATTTATGATTTTTTGATGCATTTCTATTCTAACAAAAAATCTATGATAATAGACGTTGACCTAAAGGGCCCGCTGAGGATGTGTTATCGCATGGAGGACCCTCTCGCACATGATCCTCGGCGAGGGCGGCGGGGAATGAGCAGGTGCGAGAACTTGGAGGGTATCACGCGGGGGATCCCGAATTTTCTCGGCTGGCGGGCGTCCCAATGGCTTATCGGAGGCACCGGTGCTAGTCATAACACTCTCGTTTGCGAGCGTGGTCAGGCGGTGACATGCTACCACGGCACCATGTTGATTGGTCATCGGGAGCTTTCATTTGCACATTTTTTTAGGAACATGTTGTCTGCGGCTATTATTAAAATAGACATGTATATTTTTGATTTTATGTGATGTACACAAATACAATGTCGACATATATATA
Organism: Pinus albicaulis; assembly: GCA_034641835.2. NCBI lineage: Eukaryota > Viridiplantae > Streptophyta > Pinopsida > Pinales > Pinaceae > Pinus > Pinus albicaulis. The sequence continues at coordinate 24,458 of JAXQQM020058615.1, forward strand.
TATTACGGATGGATCTTTTTTTACATATGATGATGTTTTTGTTATGTAAATGTACATCTAAAACCATATTAGCTATCATGCATTAATTGCACATTCATGTGTGCAGGTATGTGTTGATATGTATGCTGTGAGAATTTCTTTCGATAAATGAATACATGAATGAGTCATAAAATGGATGGGTTTCTAAGCGGAACCACGTGACCATTAAGTTTGACGACCTTACAAGGCATGATCCCGAGATATGCAGTAATACCACGAATAGAAATTCATGATCCTGTTCAACAATTCCAGCAGCACTATACTTACGCTTGTTGTTGTGGTAGGCATGAGCAAACACCTTGTAAATTGACTAAATGCTAGCGAGGATTGTGGAGTACCCGAGTTTCCAGGGCAGATTCAGTGTCTTTATGCAGGCACCATCCATGGCCGACAAAAGGAGTAGACATGTACAGTCGGGAAGGCCAATCGGCAGAAAGATGCTTCCTGACACACCACACCACACATGCACAAAAATGAAATCACTCACTTGTGTGCATACACACACAAGAATATCTCCAAGCGTAGTACTTCTTGAGGTACAACCCATTCCTAAGTACAACATGAAGGAATACCTTCATAGTGGTGGCCTCCCATAGGCATTTTTAAAATAAACGCTCTGTGGGGCCATGCCCTTGGGCTAGAGGTTTTCCCACTCGAGTTTATCATGTGCTTGGTCATATAGGAGAATGAGGTCCCCTTCGATGAAGAAATGTGGAGAAACCGATTGATCGAAATGGGCTTTGACAGATTTTTACGTATATAAATAACCAAAGATAGCCAGCGACGGGTTTCATCCAGTCGTTCCAAATACAGGCGTTCTTCCTCCGGAAAGTGTCGGGCAACAATTCTGACCAACTTCGAGAGAAAGGCATTCATTCAACCGGGAGAGTCGCTTCGAGACCATGCACCAATTGAAATAGCCAAATCCATTCGCTCTTTATTGACGTTTGATAAGTCCAGGAGAGTAGAAAAATGGGAGATGCAGTTGGATTTGTGGATGCCAATCGTTGAAGCATCGTGACGATACCTTGTTCCACGGCCTCCCGCAGCCATTCTCACGGGGGTAGTATGGGCGTTGAGCTGTCATGGCGTAAGCCCAACTTTGATGTCAGCTCGGCCGTCTTGTCCAAAGCAGGTACCATGATCGGTGAAAATGGCCTCGGGGACTACGAAACGATGTAATCATATGGTTGAAAATGAATTGAGCGGTTGTCTTACCGTAAATCGACTAATATGACATTGCTTCGGCCCACTTAGTGAAGTAGTCACGACAACGATTGTCAAAACTGATTGAGTAGGGGTTACATGTCATAAAATGTATACCCCATTTAGCAAAATGGCCTATGGTAATTACGAGGATGCAAGGAGTAGAGGGTGGCGTACACATCTTTCAACGCCCAGAAAGACACAACACATATGAAAACATTTACAAACTGCAACAATATAGTCTTTGAATAGACGGCTAGAAGTAACAGCATGCTTAAGTGTACCGGGGCGGTGGCTGTCAGGACATGTGGCGCACGAGGGCGCCCGCGCGTGAAGTCATTCAAGACTTTCTCTGACCTCTTCGAAGTCAAGCATCAGTAGACGGAATCAAATTTGACCACGATCTGAGTATCTCCCACAATGCGGTATGGTTGAGATTGATGCCAAACGCGACGTCGACATCTTTGTCAGCACTCGGTAGACGTGGATGTTTGAAGATACGATAATTTCACTGGCTGCATCGGATCATAGGTCTTGATAAGAAAAGTGTTTTGTCCGGGATATGATCACCTCGGATTGGGATGGAGCAATCTTTGTTGGGAGAAAATAAGATCGGCAAAAACCAATGATTCCGTAAATTTAGTAGTGGTGAACTCTAAATCGAACTCTTAAAGGACAAAATCCATTTGGAGTACTTGCCCAGAAATTTTCGAGACAGATATGTCCTTGGGGGTTGCGATCGAAACCACGGTTCACAATCAACAACGGATGTAATGTGGAACACGAATACTTTGAGCACGGCGGTACCAGCTTCTCGACGTGGAAATAACACGTTTTTGTGTCGAGAAGATTTCGAGATAGATAGTAAAATACATGTTCATTTCCATCTAATCGTCATCTATCTTAAAACCGTGCTTCCTCATGCTAAATGCGTTAGCCCCGAATAAAAGGATGAAATCGCGATGATGGTTGGAGGATATCCAACGAACGTTGACGAGCAATGTTTTAAGCTTCGAAAAGTTGGTGGGCAATCTCGTCCCAATGGAAGGGAACGTCCTATTTTAAATTTGCGTAAACCCCTTGACACTTCGCATGATTAAATAATGCAGTAAAGTTGGCTTTTTGTGGGCTACGGAGTTGATGTAACGAGGATGGGGATGGGAGGTTAATGATATTTTCGACCTTGAGGGTCAAGGCAAATCCTTTGGAGATGATGAATCTCAAAGAACGATCGAAATCTATGAAGAAGACACACTTGTGAGATTGAGCCCTAATATTGTAACGTACGCGGTAGAGAAAAATCTAGCGAAGGTGTTAAAGGGATGGTCTTCATAAATTTGAATGGGCCGGAAAATAGATACGGATATGCATTTGTAAGAACAATATGATGTATGTCATGACTTATAGGAAATAGCCGTTGGAGAGGTGTCTAGTATTTTTCAAGCCAAACGGGAGCTTTTTGTAAGCGAAAGTACTTACCGAATGAGATAAAAACTGAGTCTTATGTTGATCGGCGGGTAAAATATTAATTTGATTGTGGCAGAAACCATGTAAGGGAATAAATCTCACTCTAGTGCATTCATCGATGATTTGGTCTAATGAAATTGGGTTGGTGTCCTTAGGAGCCAGGCAATTAATGTCTCGGTAATCAACACGGACACGTATAGTGCCCTACTTCTTATCTTATAGGAACAATATTAGAAACCCATTCGTGAGAGATTGGATAGATAGCTTCGCGTTAAAAGTTTTTCAGCCGCCTTTATGTTGCGACTTTTCGGGGATGCAGGCGTAGATCTTTGATGCATGGATTTCACACACAAGGTAGGTGGGGGTCTCATGCTACAACTATCTGGGATCAATCCCGGGCATCTCTTCATAGGACCATGCAAAGAAACATCTGCGGGTCGCGAAAAAAGGCATGTAAGCTTGTATCTCTTCGGAGAACAATGCTCCCACGTGAATGTTCTCAAACTACCCCCGGTTTTTGACGGAGATGTCGATAGGAATGGTTTGAGTGATATTACTTAAAATTTCCCTCTGAAAGGAACTCATGAGTCGATATCGGTGTTTTAAGAGGCGGAGTGGGAACACGAGATGCGAAGCACTCTAGACAATCGAGACATTACCCCAAGGCCAAGCATGAACAGGCGATGATGTCCATCGGCTCACGGTATATCTTGAGAGACATCGTTTCAACGATAGCTTCATCGAAGGAAGACTTCTCTTGGATCGGGTGAGATACGCATCCTTGGAGCGAAAGGATTGAGAATATACATCTAGATCCATGTCAAAGGAGCATGTTCGGGAGGAAGGAGGATCATATGCGACGATAATCTCCACGGTAATTGATCTCAGCGGAGTTAAAGGCATCGATTCTCGAAAGAGGTCCTTGTTCGGCGAAGAGGATGATCCAAGGGTCATCGACACAGATATCATGTTAACTTGAACGGTGTGCGGTGGTGGCGCGGGGAAAAATACCCATGAGGACGGGGGTCCTTAGGCAGATCCTACTGCTGACCCAGGGGGATTGGGGATCGATCCACGTAAGGTACATTGTTCTCGGAGGATGAGGTGAAGAAAGACAACGAGATCAACGGTGATAATTTTCCTCGTGAGGGAAAATTCGGGAAAGCTAGGAGAGGGTGGACGAACGCATAGCATGAGGCGTCGTCAACTACGACCAAGAAGATTGTAGTTGAGCTTGGCATCAACCACTTCTGCTTCTATGTTGGTAGTAACCTGCAACGTAATGTAATCGGTAAACTCTTGAGAACTCCAGGGGGTTTTGATTCCGAACCATCAAATGCCTCTAGGGAATTGGGGGATGAAGCAAAATTTGGAGAACGTGGCCTTCGACGAATGAGATGACATAACATGGGGTGGAAGCACCTTAATCCACAATAAACTCTGGATCTTTGAGACGTTGATCTGACTTGTATAACAAAGCGATTTGATGTGAAAGTCAGAGGACAAAATTTTCTAGGTCGAAGGTGAGAAATTTGGAATCGATGGGATCGTTCTTCGATTGCGGTGGCGGAAACACACGTTGCGATGGGAAACTTTGAGGAGTACTTCCAACGGACATGGTAGAAGGTGCTGTGCCAAATCCTCAACAATGTTGTGGTGATGGCGGCTTTCGGGCGTTTTGGATTATGGGAATATTTTTAGCATAACGCCTTTAGAAGGTGGCCTCACAACGAGGTTCGTATTTGGGTTTCTCAATTTCAAAGGACCGAGAGGCAGTGGGGGAGGTGGGCCATCAACGACTTCCTTCCAGTTTGCTGGTGTGATCCGGCATAATCCTTGAGAACGTGTGGCAGTAAACGGTGCAACATTGCTCATCATAAAAGTTGGGACCCAAATGGTGCACTGTGGGTGAGGCTTCTCAACCATAAGATTACTGTGAGACGGAATGGTTCTTTGAGAACCAGGGTGCCCAGATGCCAGTTAGCAGCAGGATAAATCGGGGACAATCTTTGGTATAATGATCTCCTTCACGGATAAGGTAAGATGCCGGTTTGCGTTGGAGCATATTGACAGTTTAAAGACTGGTTTGGGGCATCCGGTTTGGATTTTCCTTGCCCTTCTTCTTTCCTTTGGGCCTTTTATTGGATTGGCACCGAAGCATTGTCAACCTCGCGGTCTTACCCCGAGTCTCAGGAGGCGGGAGAAAAATTATTGGAATAATTAGACTTCCTACTTCCATTAGAGGACTTCGAGGAAATAGAAATGGAACCAATAACCTGATCCCACAGGTAAAGTCGTAGGTCTTTAGAGATCCTGGTCACGGGGGCATTAGTCAAAATATCATAAAGCATCTTAGGGTAAGTGCGATCAAATCAAGGAATGCGGAGCCTGTATGATATTTGTTCTCCGTGTTCGGGTGCAACAAGATGATGAGCTTAGTGGAAAAGTCCTTCACTAAATTGGGCCCTTAGAACTATTTTGGCGCAAAGTCTATTTTTTAGACTATGTATTTTTAGACATATGGATAATGTTATGAGTTGCGGGGATGCTGCCTATTTTTTGGATGGTTGGTCCAGTTGGAAAAAATAGTGGACTTCCTATTTTTGTTGTAATGGGCGGAATCTATTTTTAGGTGCCAGGTCTAAAAATAGATATGTCGAATATTAATAGCTCTTAATAATATTTGGACTCTAAAATTATCTTATTCTCTTGGAGCACTTGATTAAGTGCACAAATGTATTGAGGCTGTGAAGGTACACTATTCCTAAGGGGTTAAGTGGAGCTATTGCATGGATACTCAGGTTAGAATTCATGTGAGTTTGGTGGAGTTGATTGAAGTTAGTGGAGTTGTAGGTAAGTTTTCAATAATCTAAACATAGTTAATTATTTGTATTCAGATTAACTAATTGATACAATTAGTGAGTGGTGTGAATTAATTATTAATTATAAACTCATTAATCAACTAAAGAATCGTCGATTAACTGATGCATGAACTTGATTCAGTGGAGACGGTCTGAGAAATAGTAGAAGGTTAACTATTAGTTGACGACTATCGCATTGCTATTTTCAACACACGGATAGGTGGATAATCGCAATTATTTAACAGCTACAAGCGAATTAGTTTATGTATTTAATAAAATATTACTTAGCATTGATTATACGATGAACCTTTAGCTATGGTAAAATATTTAGACATGTGTTTTGCTAGATCTAGCTTGATAGTACCAACAGTAGAAGTGCATGAGAGCTTGTGAAGCTTTTGTACTATGATTGTTACATGATCTCCATGACATATAATATATAGATAGTTGGGTTTTTTATTTAAGCTTTCCCATTAAATACGTATTCATATGTGTGATTGTTTGTGGTTTTAATGTGTATACAATTGATTTTAGCCTAGCATGTGATGATCGATAGTGAAAATTACGTATTATGCATGAAGCTAAAATAGTGTGTGATCAAAAAAGATGCGGTGAATAATATATCAGTTATTCAGATTTACACTTAGTCACATGCCCCCCTGCTAATGTCTTGAAGACGTCTTGTTAACGAAGGAGGTAGTGAATCAATGAATTAGTAACGATAGTATATCAAACTTGATCGGTCTACATGACGTCACCACTCATGAATATGGTGACGGTATGTGAGGTAACATCATAACGAGAGAAGTCGGGGAGATAGTTACGGATTCGTAACAAATAGTATTAGCGAAAATGCGTTAGAAACGCCAAATAAATATTGAAGTCTTGATACCACTAGGTAGTTCTATATACCACTTGTGGCATTGCTGGTGAAGTCTGTTGGAAAATATAAACAAATTGAATCATTGACCCAAAAGTTTTGAAGAACTACAGATGGTAGGTCATGACATGAGCTTGGGGTCCTCTCCAACTACCTTCAAATTTGGGGCCAGTCACAGAGCACCTTGGTTGGAGCCGAAGGCCTTGAATTGGGGAGAATCGGATCATTGGTCGATTTAGAAACCTCAGACGGGTCAATTCCAACGTAAGGAAGGTGGCCCGAACGATTGAAAGGCACTTACGAGGGCCCTCGGTAAGGACTTGTGCCTATACTCACCACAGTTGGGCATAACTTTTCTCCATGGTTCTGTCTGAGGATTCGACCATGGGAATTGTAAGCAGTATAGTTAGATTGATACGGTTGTTGTGCCCGGTGTATGGGGGGTTGATAATAAGGGGGTATGGACCACGATTATATGTCGGCCCCTTACGACGATGCTCCTCGGTTGACTAATGAGTATAGGTATGGCCTTTAAGTTTTTAAGGTAATAACCGAACCTTGGGACGGGTTGTAAATGGTCAGGAATTGACCTTGAAGATAATAACATGTGAGGTTGAGCGGGGTTGGTGGTAAGTGGGGCCTTGCGGAACGATGAGTTGGGCGCATAGGAAAATTTGGCTATGGCATGGAATAAATTGGCCCTCGCTGAAGCGGGAGTTGATTGGATGTCTGCCGAGTTTCGATGGTTAGACCAGGTTTGACCCCGGTGGCAGGTACATACTGGTTGGAAACAGTTGACACAGGTGAGCGAGGTTGTCTGGTTCTTGAGTTAACTGATTTGAAGGACACCCCAGTGCCGGATAGGCGGTTGGCACAGTGGGCAGGATGGAGAGTCCGGAGTTGTGCAGTAAGCGGTTTGACCGTGACGAGGACCATAGATGGCACAGGTTTGACGAAGCATTAAGACAATAGGAAGCGGGGTTACGGAGGTTGCACCATAGGTTGAGAGGGTTGGGTTGCCCCCGGAGGACCCACAATGGTCTGGATTTGATACGATTAGCTGTGGGGTCACAGAGGTTGCCTGGTTGGACCACGGGGGTGAAGGCTGTATAGGTTGACCTTGAGGTTGTAGAATTTGTCCTTGCGGACCGTATAACAACCCCTGAGCAACCCCACAGTGGCCTTAGCAAGGATGACCTTGCGGTCATATAAATAAATAGGCTAACTGAAGGTTATTACAGAAAGTTGTCCTTGCGGGTTGGAAGGTTTCCGGCCTTTTGGAAAACATAAAACTTTGAACATCTTGATAGCCTCCCCAGACGGAAAATGTAAAGGTTCATGCTCATCGTACTGATATGGAAACGTAAATGGGTGTACCATCTGTCCATAATGGGAGAAATAAGGACGGTTTAGGATCTTGGGAGAATTTGACCAACCTCGGAGTTTGAGCATTGTAGAGACAGCAGATACTCCTCGGGAGATATTCTGAATACACGGATCTTGTCATAGACATCTTCGAAGTGACGATCACGATGGGCCCGAGGTAACGGCGGGTGTAGATGCGGCTCTGAGACGGTAGGCCCTGTAGGTGCGGCGATGCTGACTTTGAGGAGATGGCGTGAGAGGTGTCCTTGGGGACATCCCTAGCGAAGGAATAATCGGCCTCGTAGTGGTGGTCAAGACCCTCCCATCGGTAACAATCAGCCACAATGCGACTTAAGGATCTATACCCATTTGGAAGTGAAGGGCCCAGGAAGGCGAGACAGCGGAAGACTTGGGGTTGTTTTGCAGGAACAAGCTGGTAATATTCACCGGATGTAGGGATTTCCTCACTAGGAGAAGGAATGGGTGAGTCCATATCGACCTTGCGCTAGATCTTCCCTGGTGATCCCGCCCGATTTGTTGGAGAGGCAAATCCCCTCTGTGAACCGAGTAATCCCTACTAACCCAAATCGGTTTAGCAACCAAATCCAAGTCACGCTAAGACACGGGTCTCTAACGATTACAAAATGACAAAAAATGATAAGTTGCCTACCTCGGGTCTATGTGATGGTCGTCGAAAGAACGATGATACTTCCGTCCTCACTCCAATGAATCACGATCTCGCTTAGCGCATCAGAACACACACACATACGAAGACATGATGATATATAGCATAAGTCTAAATCTTGTAACTAAACATGAGTGGAGGATGTAACTCATTGTCAAAGATAAAGATACATAGGTAGAAACCATAATCAAAGTAAACATCATTAATAAAGCAGAGAATGATACAACCTTAGCTCATGTGGATCTTCCTTTGGCGAGGTGATAGGGGAGCACATCTCAATGAAACTCATCGGGAATGGGAAAAATCTCTCTCTCTTCGGCTTGGCTCTCGAGGCATCGGCGATAATCTCCTTGCCTGCGGATTTAGCTCTTAGTTCTATGACCATTAAGCCCAAACACAAAGGAAAATGGCAAGCTTATATAGATGGGTGGAAGGGGAGTTGGGATCCCTACAATGGTGGGATTGGCCCTATCCTCAAGGAAGCTTCCATGATAGGTGGAAAACCACTTCCTCTACATGGAGATCCGGAGCCAAACCTCCCAACTCATTTTAGAGACTCGTTCAGGAGTTGGTTGGAATCAAACTTCCACCATTTATTTTTAAAAAACAATCCTTATTAATCTTGGCGCGAGTAATACACTGGGACAGAGTGCTAGTTGGCGCGCCCTCTTTGGCATCCCTCAAACTTTTGTAAAATTTTTTCCCCCTTTCGTTAACTTCCACCACCACTCCAAATGAGCCAAGGAACAATTCATTTTCATTTGCATGTTCTATTTTTTTTTCTTTTCTTAGAACAACATTCCTTTTCTGAGTTTATTGGTCCCTGTAGAACATTAAACAGATGTGAATTAGTAGATTGTTTGACACATGTTATCTGATAATTTTAAGTATATTATTAATGATAATTAAAAAAAGAAACTCATATTGGATCGACAATATTGTTTCATTCACCTGATTCATATTTTTGCAATTTTTCCATTAAACTTTTATGCTCTTCTGGTCGTAGATCAGAAATAATTATATCGAGCTTTGTCATTTTGTGGCTCTGCATGATACACAGTAAACAATACATATTAGTTAAAGTTACATATAGTTCAAAAATAATATTTTTAATAAATAATTTACAAAGAAATTGCCTTTTTTGCTTTTTTTGATGTTTTAACAGTATTTTTGTTACTTGATATCTGGTCAGTCATTTCTTTATCAATATGAAACCTGTAGCATATCATTCATTAATATATTTATAAATAAATTCTCAACTTTTCAGGTAGAAAATAAATCTCGAGACACCGGTGCGCCTTTCATTAAATCTGCAGCGCCTCCGGTGCGTGGAATATATTAACAACACACCGCAAAACAGTATAATACACCGTATGGTGTGTTCGGTATTATAAACACACTATAAAAACAATGTAATAGACCTAATGGTGCGTGGGTTATTATAAACACACCGCAAAAACGATGTAATACATTGTATGGTGTTTTCCTAGTTAAAGAGAGCACCGGTTCCCTACTTCAAATTTGGCACACGGATTTAAAAAAATGTTTTCAATTTTTTACGACAGAGAACTTGAGCAGTGCACTGTAATAATATAGGGCACCAGTGCGGTGGCGTATGTAAGACGCACCGATAAAGAAAAATATATTTTTTCAAAAAATCACGCAATGGCCGAATGGATTGGGATCCGACTATGCAAGTCATCCTGTGGGTTGGACGTTTTTCTAAAGTGAAAAACCCTAATTCTGAAATCACAGAAACAGGGAGACGAAAGGGAAAAAATAAAAAAATGAAGGGTTTAGGGTAAAAAGGGATAAAACTGCAGGAAAAAATAAAAAACTGCAGAAAAAAGTAAAAAAAGAATTAAATTTAATCACGAAATGGTTTGAAATTCTATGATAAAGGGCTTGAATCACCAGAGTTTTGGTTTCTAATTGTTTGAATACTTCTGTTCGAACGTATTTCGCCATCCATAGTGCTCTTGTGCTCTCCTGCAAAAATTTGATTGAATTTTTTTAGCAAAAATAGTGAAATAATGAAAAGTGTTTAGTATTTAAAGAATTATTTTATCAAATTAGATTTTCGAAAATATTTGGCGCCCATTTTTCAAATTGCCGCTTTTTTTTAACTTAAACAAAATAGAGTTTCATTTTTTTTATTTGCGTTTATTCGTTTCCGGTGTGCGGAAATGTGACGCACCGGCGCGTTGTATTAATACGACGCACTGGTGCCTGTTAGGATGATAAGTGCACCAGATTTTTTTAAGTTTTTTTTTTTTTTTTGTGTAAGATCATAATAAAATAATGATAATTATAAAGTACATGAATTTATTTTCATTATTTTCTAAACTTTATATAAGTAATATCATAATAAAATAATGATAATTATAAAGTACATGAATTTATTTTCGTTATTTTCTAAACTTTATGTTACAAAAATTCGTATTATTCTAGATTTGTTATTTTACAATTATTTACAAATTTACAAATTTAAATATTTTAATAAAATCATTTCACATTATGATCAGGAGCTTAAATCTGAGCTTGGGAAAAAGCTCAAAAATTAAAGTGCTCAAATTGACTTGGAACCTGAGTGACCGGATATGCCTCGGTGATACGATCCCAACACTATGAATGGCACTGAAAACCGACGTTGTATGAAGAAGTTATTCAACTTTGAAGTTATTCAATTTCAGTAAAAAAAAAGGCCAGTTTGACTTTAGAAATTGGCAAATATTAAAAAAAGAATATTTCGGGAATATTCCTCGGAATATTCTAGGAATATTCCTTGGAATATTCTATAGAATATTCTCTGTGGACCAGTCGTTTTATGACACGTGTCCCTCTGCAATTGGCTGGAGAGTTGACTGTGTAATGGCAGACCATTCAGAGCCGCCACGTGGCAGGCCCAGAGGCTGCCACGTGGCCCCCAGTTCACAATGGAATTGGCGTGTTTTAAAATTTTGCATGTTTTTGGTTTGAACCTATGACCTGCAGTTAACAAGCGCTACACCTTACCATTGGCCCACGGCCTTTGGTTTTGATATGTGAAGCACAAAAATTGAATTTATTATAACAGTTGTAATGGTTGACCCCAACAGTTAATGCGGAATGTGTAGCCACATGTCACTTAAAATTTAATGCTAATAGTTTATGCCACCCCAAATTTAGCGCCGTTTCCTCCATTTTAGGCAGAATTCCACTTTTAGCTCCAGTTAACTACAGTTGACCCACAATTAGTGGGATTTTTTCCTAACGTTGGGCAAAATACTGTTTTGGGCATATCTTTCACATGGGAGATCCTTTTGGAGTGAATTTTTTTTTTTTTTTTCAGTCTCTTCGACCTTCTGGACTCAATGGAGCAGGTATGAAACTAACAGAGGTCATATTTAGAGGTTTAAGCATCGAAGAAGATGAAGGAGCCATCAGGGCCTAGAAGGAGAAGGTTGTGTTTTGGATTGTGTTTCTCTGTTTAAGGTAAATGAATAGGAATTCTTAGCTATTTCATGCCTTTCGAATCTTTTTAGATGGTTTTTAAAGCCTGTTAAGAAATTTAGAAATCCGAAAAGCTTCATTTAAGTTCTAGAGGCCATTTTCCAAACAGAGTGTATAGGAGAAACCGGAGCAGCCGGAGGCCATTTTTAATGAAAAAAAACTCTATCTTGAATATTTAAGTCATTATGGAACCAATGGAAGTAGTTTCAGATCATTTTCAGTACTTCTACAGCTCGAGAAGTTGATATGAAGTCGTGGGCAGCCCTGGGCAAACCGTGGAGGAGAGCCATTTTTGGGGATGTTGTGCTTAATGTAAGAAATTTATCAGTTGGTATTTGATTTCTGATCATTATTGGATGTAGCAGTAGTGGTTTCAGGAGCAGAAACAGAAATCTGAGGGAGTTTGTGCCATTTAGAAGCTCAGAGAAGCTTAGTGCACCGACAGAAGGATGTGTGTCCATGGAAGCCTAAAGCTGTTTGCAGGAATTGGACAGCCATTAAAGGGATTTAAAATGGTATTCTTAGCCCTTTGAATCATTTTCGTATTCATTGTGGTTAAGTGTGGAGCTTGTAAAATAATTTAAGTACCTTAATCCCAAAGAGTCTAGTCATGTTGACGAAGCTCAAAGGAGATGTAGCCCAAGAGTTGGGGTGAACTCCTATATTATATTGCTGTTGTGTTTTTTTATTCTATGGCTGAATTATGTTGCTGATATACATGTTAAGTTTTAGAAAAAACAAATAAACTTAAAACACATAAACAAAAGAAAAGACATACACCTCTTCCAAGCAAAAATTCCGCATAATGTCAAGTTTGAGTAAGGTCATTTTAATTAAGTCTGAGTGTTTACTTCTATTATTTCTTTAGGCAGAGTCTGTAAGAGGGCCAGGTAGCTTTTGGATTCATCCTTTCTTTGAAAGGTGACATATCCGGTAAATGCCCCTACAGTCTATCTCTGTATTAGAAATAAGAAGTTCTCACATTTTCAGATTTAAAATTTGGAGTATTTGCACTCATTTACATAAATGAAAATGGATACCTTGCACCCCTTTTCAAGTAAAATCCATTTTCAGATCAGATGGTATCAGAGCTCGGGTTGAGCATTCCTTATTGTGCAAAAGGTTTTAAAACAGTGTAAGAGATTTACTGTTTTATTGGTTGCAAAATGGCTGCTTGAATGAGAAGGGGTCTTTACTGGCATTTGGTTAAAAGCTTGTCATTTGTTTGAAAGCTTTGAGGAATTTTCTTTGGAAGTTCCTTTTGGTTGTTTTGACCATTTACATAATGTCAACTTCTTCTACAAGTGAAGTTTCCTCCTTCACGAGATTCTTCAATGATGACATGAAGAATGAGTTCTTTAAGGTGAAGGACATGGTGCATATTCTCATTGAGGATCAAAGGGAAAGTGTTCAACTTCGTGCACAATTGCTAGCTATGCAGGAAGAGAAAGAAGCCATTCTTCAAAGACTGCATGATATGGAGTTGTAGCTTCTTCAAGCTCAAGAAGCTTTGTCCAAGAAAATACCTCATCTTCAGGATGTAAATCATGAGGTAAATCATTCTGATTTGTCTTCAGTTTCCTCTATTGAAAAGTGTGTTGGTTCTTTTGAAAGGCATACAAGAGGTATTGGGTCCAAATTGATGTTGAAAATGGGCTATAAAGAAGGCAAAGGTTTGGGCAAGCATGCAAAAGGCATTGTTGAGCCTATTTGTGTTGTGGAGTGTCCCAAGAATATTGGTCTTGGCTATGAGCAGCTTAATGGCGAAGCTTTGAGCACATGCATTCAAGAATGTGATGCAAATTTGAAGAGAACATTTCTCCCAAGTTCTCAATTACATCAATGTCATGATGGTAATCTTCCTTACCATTGTTTTAAGCCTTTTTTGTAGTAAGAAGATGGTATACATGCAACTTATGGCAAGCATGCAATTTTAGGCAGTTTTCAAGACAAGAACAATGATGTTAGCCTACAATTGAAAGCTGGAGCCTCTACTAGTTCATCTCCTCATGGAGGCAAAAAGGATGAACATGCAAAGCAGCATAAGAGGTATAAATCTTATCATGATCAATTTTATTGTGTTTTTGCAAGGCATGATAATTTTACATGCTTTAATGGAAGAAAGAATTCTTGTACATTTTGTGGTCGATTTAACCATCATGTTTCGAGATGCTGGATGAGGAAGAAGGCACACAAGAAGCAGATGAAGCAAAGACTACCTTCAAAGAAGGTGCATATGATTTGCACTTTTTTCCAAAAGAAGGGACATGTTGTCTCTCATTGTTGGACTTTGCATCCAACTCGTCGTCCCACGCACATGCAGCAAGAGGACAAAAATATTGGCGAAGGTGGAATCATGGATTCCATTATTGATGTGGAAAGGGAAGTTTCACATGAGGAAAAGTTGCAGCAGCAAAAGTCGCCATGGAAGTGGCTTGGTGAGAAGTGGATGGACTTCTTGACACAGTAAGACGTACTCTTTTTGTACATATGCAAATTTCGGATGTATGCATGTATTTTGCTGTAATATTTTTTTTGTTTTGAGCCACCTTAGATCATTGATCAAGGTTGCGTTGTATAGTTTCACTCTGTAAATTTCTCGCCAGAAATTTCTGTGTGGGTTCAAGAAGGTCAGTTGTGGACAGTTGTGGACAAGCACATTCAGAAAGGGAAATGTCGATTTCTTTTTATTTGTGGTTCAAATTCACTTGCTTTGTAAGGAAAAAGTGTTTGAAGGGCTGAAGAGAAGAGGATTTTTATTCTCTCATTTGTTGTACTACAGTTCATTTCTTCATTTCAGTAAGCTTTTGGGGACCAAAAGCCTCTCATTTGGGAGGTGTGATCAGGAGCTCAAATCTGAGCTTGGGAAAAAGCTCAAAAATTAAAGTGCTCAAATTGACTTGGAACCTGAGCGACTGGATAGGCCTCGGCGATATGATCCCAACGCTGTGAACGGCACTGAAAACCGACGCTATATGAAGAAGTTATTCAAATTTGAAGTTCTTCAATTTCAGTAAAAAAAAGGCCAGTTTGACTTTAGAAATTGGCAAATATTAAAAAGATATTCTAGGAATATTCTAGGAATAATAATAGATATTCAAATATTCCCTGTGGACCAATTGTTTTGTGACAAGTGTCTCTCTTCAATTGGCTGGAGAGTTGACTGTGTGATGGCAGACCAATCAGAGGTCGCCACGTGGCAGGCCCAGAGGCTGCCACATGGCCCCAAGTTCACAATGGAAATGGCATGTATTAAAATTTTGCATGTTTGTGGTTTGAAACTGCGACCTGCAGTTAACAAGCGCTACATCTTACCATTGGCCCATGGCCTTTGGTTTTGATATGTGAAGCACAAAAATTGAATTTATTATAATAGTTGCTGTGGTTGTTAACGGTTAATGCGGGAATGTGCGGCCACATGTCAGTTAACATAATGCTAAAGTTTATGCAAATTTTAGTGCCATTTCCTCCATTTTAGGCAGGAGATCACTTTTAGCTCAGTTAACAACAATTGGCCCTGATTAGTGGGATTTTTGCCTAACATTGGGCAAAATACGTTTTGAGCATATCTTTCATGGGAGATCCTTTTGGAGTGAATTTTTTATTTATTTTGGGTCTCTTACGATATACCGGACTCAATGGAGTAGGTCTAAATCTAACAAATATATTAGGAGGTTTAAGCATCAAAGAAAGTGACCATTAGGCACGGAAGATGAAGGTTGTGTGTTAATTTGTGTTTCTTCATTTAAGGTAAATGAATGGGAATTATTAGCTATTTCATGCCTTTTGAATCTGTTTAGATGGTTTGCAGAGCCTGTTAAAAACTTTAGAAAGCCGAAAAGCTTCATTTAAGTTCTAGAGGCCATTTTCCAAACAGAGTGTGTAGGCGAAACCGGAGCAGCCGGAGGCCGTTTTTGATGAAAAAAAACTCTATATTGACTATTTCAGTCATTCTAGAACCAATGGAAGTGGTTTCAGATCATTTTGAGTACTTCTACAGCTCGAGAAGTTGATATGAAGTCGTGGGCAGCCCTGGGCAAACCGTGGAGGAGAGCCATTTTTGGGGATGTTGTGCTTAATGTAAGCAATTTATCAGTTGGTATTTGATGTCTGATCATTATTGGATGCAGCAGTAGTGGTTTTAGGAGCAGAAACAGAAATCTGAGGGAGTTTGTGCCATTTAGAAGCTCAGAGAAGCTTAGTGCACCGACAGAAGGATGTGTGTCCATGGAAGCCTAAAGCTGTTTGCAGGAATTGGACAACCATTAAAGGGATTTGAAATGGTATTCTCAGCCCTTTGAATCATTCTTGTATTCATTGTGGTTAAGTTTGGAGCTTGTAAAAGAATTTGATTACCTTAATCCCAAAGATTCTAGTCATGTTGACGAAGCTCAAAGGAGATGTAGCCCAAGAGTTGGGGTGAACTCCTATATTATATTGTTGTTGTGTTTTGTTATTCTATGGCTGAATTATGTTGCTGATATACATGTTAAGTTTCAGAAAAAACAAATAAACTTAAAACACATAAACAGAAGAAAAGACATACACCTCTTCCAAGAAAAAATTCTGCATAATGTCAAGTTTGAGTAAGGTCATTTTAATTAAGTCTAAGTGTTTACTTCTATTATTTCTTTAGGCAGAGTCTGTAAGAGGGCCAGGTAGCTTTTGGATTCATCCTTTCTTTGAAAGGTGACATATCCGGTAAATGCCCCTACAGTCTATCTCTGTATTAGAAATAATAAGTTCTCACATTTTCAGATTTAAAATTTGGAGTATTTGCACTCATTTACATAAATGAAAATGGATACCTTGCACCCTTTTCAAGTACATTCCATTTTCAGATCAGATGGTATCGGAGCTCGGGTTGAGCATTCCTTATTGTGCAAAAGGTTTTAAAACAGTGTAAGAGATTTACTGTTTTACTAGTTGCAAAATGGCTGCTTGAATGAGAAGGGTCTTTTTTGACATTTGGTTAAAAGCTTGTCGTTTGCTTGAAAGCTTTGAGGACTTTTCTTTGGAATTTCATTTTGGTCGTTTGAACATTTACATAATGTCAACTTCTACTACAAGTGAAGTTTCCTCCTTCACGACTTCAATGATGACATGAAGAATGAGTTCTTTAAGGTGAAGGACATGGCGCAGATTCTCCTTGAGGATCAAAGAGAAAGCATTAAGCTTCGTGCACAATTGCTAGCTATGCAGGAAGAGAAAGAAACCATTCTTCAAAGACTGCATGATATGGAGTTGCAGCTTCTTCAAGCTCAAGAAGCTTTGTCCAAGAAAATACCTCATCTTCAGGATGTAAATCATGAGGTAAATCATTCTGATTTGTCTTCAGTTTCCTCTATTGAAAAGTGTGTTGGTTCTTTTGAAAGGCATACAAAAGGTATTGGGTCCAAATTGATGTTGAAAATGGGCTATCAAGAAGGCAAAGGTTTGGGCAAGCATGCACAAGGCATTTTTGAGCCTATTTGTGTTGTGGAGCATCCCAAGAATATTGGTCTTGGCTATGAGCAGCTTAATGGCGAAGCTTTGAGCACATGCATTCAAGAATGTGAAGAAAATTTGAAGAGAACATTTCTCCAAAATCAATGCCTGCATTTTGAAAATAATCACGGTTGGATGCTCAACTCCATGGTGCTCTACAGTCTCAGGTCGACCATGCCTAGCAAAAAGTGGTACCGACGCACCATGAGGCGCTCGATCAACACATCTCTCTACTGCGCCACCGACCTCATCCTCCGGTGCATCAACCA
>JAXQQM020083311.1:0-20973 GCA_034641835.2 Pinus albicaulis
CGGCCTGCCTCCGGCCCCCGGCTGGGCAGAGGGCAGTTCCGAGAATCACCCTCTGCCCAGCCAGGGGCCGGAGGCAGGCTGGGTAGCCCTCGATGATGCCACCCGGCCGGGGGTGATTCTCGGAATTGCCCTCCCCCCAGCCGGGGGTGATTCTCGGAATTGCCCTCCGCCCTACCGGGGGCCGGAGGCAGGCCAAGCGGCGTTGTCGATGGCTGCCCGCCTGCCTCCGACCCCCGGCGGGGCGGAGGTAGGCTGGGCAGCCCTCGATGGTGCCACTTGGCTAGCCTCCGGCCCCAGGTTGGGCGGATGGAGATTCTCGGAATCACCCCTCGCCCGGTCGGGGGCCAGAGGCCGGCCGAGCGGCACCGTCGAGAGTTGCAAAGCCTGCCTCCAGCCCACTGCTGAGCGGAGGGCGATTCCAAGAATCACCCTCCACCCAGCTGCTGGTCGGAGGCAGGCTGGGTAGCCCTCGACGGTGCCACCGGGCCTGCCTTTGGCCCCCGGCTGGGCGGAGGGCCATTCTGAGAATCACCCTCTGCCCAACTGGGGGTTATTCTCGTAATCCCCCTTCGCTCAACCGGGGGCTTGAGGTAGGCTGGGCAGCCCTCGACGGCGCTACCTGGCCTGCCTCTGGTACCCGGTTGGGTGGAGGGCGATTATGAGAATCACCCCCAGCTGGGCGGAGGGTGATTCATAGAATCACCCTCCGCCCAACTGGGGATGATTCTCGGAATTTCCCTCCACCCAACCAGGGGTGATTCTCGGAATCGTCCTCCGCACAGCTGGGGGCTGAAGGCAAGCTGGGTGGCATCGTCGAGGGCTACCCAGCCTGCCTCCGACTTGCGGCTGGGTGGAGGGCGATTCCACCCAGCTGGGGGCTGAAGGCAGGCCGGGCGGCACCGTCGAGGGCTACCCAGCCTGCCTCCGACCTACGGCTAGGTGGAGGGCGATTCTTGGAATCGCCCTCTGCCCAGCCGTGGGCCAGAGGCAGGTTGTGCAGCTCTCGACGGTGCCGCCCGACCGACCTCTAGCCCCCGGCTGGGTGGAGGGTGATTCCGAGAATCTCCCTCCGCCTAGTCAGGGGCTGGAGGCTAGCCGGGTGGCACCATCGAGGGCTGCCCAGCCTGCCTCTGCCCAGCCGGGGGTCGGAGGTAGGTAGACAACCCTCGACGACGCCACCCGGCCTGCCTCCGGCCCCTGGCTGGGGGGAGGGCAATTCAGAGAATCACCCCTGGCTGGGCGGAGGGTGATTCCGAGAATCACCCCTCGTTGGGCGGAGGGCGATTCTAAGAATCACCCCCGGTTAGGCGGAGGGCGATTCCGAGAATCACCCTCCGTCTAGCCGGGGACGAGAGGCTAGTCGGGCAGTGCCATTGAGGGTTGCCCCGCCTGCCTCTGTCCCCCGACGAGCGGCAAATTATTATTATTATTTTTTTTTAATTTTATTTTTTTCAAACACAAACTATTTAAAAAATTTATTTATTCTTTTAAACAGAAACTATTATAATAAAAAAAATGTATTGGTAAAAGAAGAAGAAGAAGAAGAAGAAGAAGAAGAAAGAAGAAAAGAAAAAAAGAGCCTATTCAATTAAAATTTTAAAATATAAAAAAACAATAAAAACAAATTAAAAAATATGTTTTAAAAAATAAACAAACAAATATACTTTTTTTATTTAAATTTTTTTTTTTTTTAAATTAAAACAATTGTTTTTTAAAATATAAAAAAACAATAAAAAAAATATTTAAAATATGTTTTAAAATATAAACAAACATATATAAGAAGATTTTATTTTTTAATTTTTATTTCCTTAAAACTAAAACAATTATACTCTAAAATATAGAAAACCAATAAAAAATATGTTTTTATATATAAACAAACAAATATATGAATAATAATTTTTTCATTTACTTGTTCATTTTTTAAAATTGTTTAAGTCATATAATTTCTCCATAATTTCATGGTTCAAGTATCTTGAAAACTTAAGATTTAAAAACTTGAGATTTACAACTTGTCATTAAGGTTTTTATGCACTGCAAAATTTTATCTTTAATGTTATGGTTGAAAATAATTACAATTTTAGGGTTGTTTAGAGTCAAGATATTTTATGTTTAACAACATGGATAAAAATTGTTCGAAATGATAAGCCCTTCAGACATGATTTTGTTTATATTTAACATCATCTATCAAAAAATCTATAATTTTATGATTGTTCAATGTCCTAATATTGTTCTAGATTATGGTTGATGGTAAGCTCTTGATTATTGTTCTTTATGTTGATACTCTAATTTTGACAGGTGATGAGAAACTGATAACTTATTGCAAGGAGGATCTTGCAAGGGAGTTTGAAATGAAGGACATGAGACTCCTTCACTATTTCCTTGGTTTGGAAATATGGAAACGGGGTGTTGAGCTACTTGTTTCTCAAGGAAAGTATGCCAAAGAGATTTTGGGTAAGTTTCACATGGAGAGAATTAAAACCATGGATACTTCTCTTCCAGGAAATTGAAGGAAAGAGTATTCCACTTCATGAGAAGTAGTGGACACTACAGTTTAAAGAAAACTGGTGGGTTCATTGATGTACTCAGTGAACACCAGACCTGACATTTTCTACGCAGTTAACTAGCTGGGTCAAGCTATGGTTAAGCCGACCAAGCTCTTTTGGAAGGCGGGGAAACATGTCTTCAGATATCTCAGGGGCACTACAGAGTATAGATTATGGTACAGATGGACAGAGGGAGTGAAGCTTTAAGGCTTCACAGATGCAGATTGGGAAGACAGTCCATCAGACAAAAAGAGCACATCATGAGGGATATTCAGCATAGGAGTTTCTTGGTCCAACAACAAGCATCTATCTGTGGCACTCACTTTAGCTGAGGCAGAGTAAATTCTAGCAAGTCAGGCTACATGTGAGGCCATCTAGATGATAAATATCATGGTTGGTTTGTTTGATTGTCAGAGGGATATGACGATGATACTTTGTGATAGCCAAAGTTGCATTAAACTCTCGATTAATCCAGTATTCCATGATAGGTCTAAGAATATAGACATCCTATACCACCATCTCATATATTGTGTTCAGAGGCGCATTATGTTACTTCATTACATTCCCACGGAAGATCAAGATGCATATATTGTGACAAAGGCGCTTGCTAGGACCAAATTCGAATACCATATAGGCAAGATCGGGGTGGCAGATAATCCCTTTCTTTTTGAGAGGGAGTGTTGAAAATTCAACAAGAAATGTGTTTCCAATTTAATTTTTCCTTAATTAAATTGGACAATAAAATGTAATATTATCTCATAATCACTTGTAATTGTTAACTAAGTGTGATAAACTCAGTTAGCTCATGAATTTCGAGTTGAGGGTGGTTGGTGAGGCATTCAGAGTGATTATATTAGTTATGGAGTTTGAATTGCAGTTAGTGAATTGTTTTAATGCATGAGAAATAAGTTAACTCAATTTATTGAGTTAAAGTCAACTGAACTAGTTGTAACTATTTGTTTCACTAGTGAGAGATTAAGTGAATTAAATCAAATTTAATTCACATGGATTGATCTTCCATGCAATTGATGATTTACAATTAATAGCTACATGCATGTCAGTTCCAGTGTATACCCAGTTGAGACAAAGGTTAAAGGGATGTTAACTATCAATTGTATCATTAGTAGGTTGCTCGCATGCAACTAGACATCAATTGGATTGTCCATGATCCTTGCGCAGCTTTAGAAGGCTGAAATTCCTGAATAATAGGGATTGCATTCCACATGAATTGTGCAAGGAAGGAATGATGATTAGATGAAGGAATTGGCTAAATGTTGGGTGATTTTGTCTGGGTTAGTGTGAGACAATTGTGGGAGTGGAGGAGATTGTTGTGATAAGAGTGCATTGTAATTGTTTCATGATTCCATGTTGAATATAAAATAGGAGATAGAGGGGTTTTGAGAAGAAAGCTTTCCCAGGGTTAATTTATGTGTTGTGGTTTGAAAAGCTTCTTTCCTTACTTGTTGTGATTGGAGATCGTGTTTATTTTATGCAATTGATTTTTATAAGGATTCAGTATCTAGATTTAGTACATTTCTTGATTGGATTGAATCTATTGATATACATATGTTTTTATAATTTCTACAAGATCTTGAAGCCTTCTTGTCCTTCTTCTGAAGCAGTGATCTATGGAAAGACAATTGTGAGAGTGCAGGAGACTCTTGTGAGAAGATTGCAATGTAATTTTTTCATGATTCTATGGTGAATATACAATAGAAGTTAAAGGGGTTTTGAGCAGCAAGATTTCCCTGGGAAAATATCTGTGTTGTGGTTTCATTTTCTTCTTTATTTACTTGTGATTACGATCCTGTTTATTTTCTGCAATTTAATTGTAGAAGGATTCAATATCTATCTTTATTACATTCCTTTCTTAGATTGAATCTATCGATATATGTAGGTTTTAACCCTGAACATAAATTATCTACACACAAATCTTATAACAGAAAATAAACAATAGCGAGAGCATAAAACATAAAACAGATAAACACAGAGATTTTCCCCCGGATCCCAAATCGAGACGACCAGCTTGAAAGTTGGCGATCCGCGTGTGCTTAGTCGTGGAAAGAATATAACACATACCCAACATTCTCCCACTTGTTGTTTTCTTTCCACACGGGGCCACAGGAGAGCTTAGTCATTGGGCCAATTCTTCAACACCCATTGTTTCTCTACACCAAGAGAATTTCTGAGTGCTCACAGACTTCGTCAATGCATCTGCAACATTCTTCAAAGTGTCCACCTTTACCAGCAACACCCTTTTAGCCTCAACCATATCTCTAACAAAGTGATATTGAACATCAATGTGCTTTGTCTTTAAATGATAAGCAGGGTTCTTAGCCAAGAAAATTTCACTTTGGCTATCATAGTCTATCCTTATAGCTTGTTGTACCAACCCCATACTTGAACACAATCTCTGCAACCAAACTGATTCCTTGCTTGCATGAGTGGCTGCTATGTATTCTGCCTTTGTAGTTGAAAGCGCCACTACAGACTGTCTTTTACTCATCCAACTGATTGCACCTCCAAATAGGCTAAACACATACCCACTTGTAGATCTTCTTTGGTCCAGATCTCCAGCCCAGTCTGCATCAACAAAACCACGAATTTCCAACATTCTTTCCAATCCTGGTCTTCCCTGGTAGCATAAGCCATAATCACTAGTGCCACGTAAATATCTGAAAACCCGCTTCAATGTTGTCCAATGCTCCTTTCCTGGGTTTGACATAAACCTGCTCAATACTCCCACTGCATGTGCAATGTATATTCTAGTACAGACCATTGCATACATCAAGCTACCCATTGCACTTTCATATGGAACATGGGACATATCCTCCTCTTCCTCTTATGTCTTGGGACACTATTCAGCAGACAACTTTACACATAGAGGAATAGGAACATTCACTGGTTTACTATCCCGCATATTGAACCTCTGCAATATAGTCTCGACATACTTCCTCTGGTTTAACCAGAGCTTCCTCTTTGCCCGATCTCTCTTAATTTCCATGCCCAAAATATAGTTTGCAGCACCAAGATCCTTCATGTCGAATTTGGAGAACAGTTGGGTCTTCAAATCTTTGATAATTTCTTTGTCATTTCCAATCAACAACATATCATCCACATACAAGACCAAATAAATAACACGGTCACCAATTAATTTAAAATAAACACATTGATCCTCCTTGCTTCTGGTGAAGCCAAGTCCCCGTATATAGGTATCAAATTTCTGATACCACATCCTTGGTGACTGTTTTAACCCATACAGAGACTTCTTCAACCCGCATACCAGTTCTTTCTTACCCTTCACCATAAAGCCTTCAGGTTGCTTCATGTAGATCTCCTCTTCTAGATCCCCATGAAGAAATTTTGTCTTCACATCCATCTGTTCTATCTCAAAATCAAATGCAGCAGCAACAGATAAAAGTAATCTAATAGAAGTAACTTTGGCAACAGGAGAAAAAATATCACCAAAATCAATTCCCGGCACCTGGGAATAACCTTTGCTACCAACCGAGCTTTGTATTTCTCCACCTTGCCTTCTACATTCATCTTCTTCTTAAACACCCATTTGCTCCCAATGGGCTTCCTTCCAGCCGGCAACTCCACCAGATCCCATGCATCATTTTTGTGCAAGGATTCCATTTCATCAACCATGGCCTCCTTCCAGAGTTTTCCATCCTCTGAATCTACTGCCTCCCTGACAGTTCTGGGTTCATCATCAGTTATAGTTAAGGAAAAACCTAAACAGAAAGCAGATGGACTATACCTTTCTGGTTGCCTTCTTTCCCGAACTGATCTTCTCAAAGCTGGAGTTTGTGGCTCTTCATCTTCTGAGTCTTCTTCTGTTGTAGAGTCCGATTCATCCTCCTTTAGCTCAAACTCTATATTTTCAGGTTCCTTTGATAGGACTTCATGTTTAACAACATCTTTCACTTCTCTAAACACCACATCTCGGCTGTACACAACCTTCCTTGTTTCTGGGTTCCAAAGCTTGTAACCCTTTAAACCATCGTTATACCCAATAAAGATGCACCTTTCAAATTTATTATCCAACTTGGTCCTTTTCTCCTTTGGAACATGTACATATGCATCACATCCAAATACCCTTAGATGTGAAAGAGAGGGTTTCTTACCAGTCCATACCTCATGTGGAGTCTTATCCTCCAAAAATGATGAAGGTGATCTGTTAACCAGATAGCATGCAGTCTCCACTGCCTCTGCCCAGAATTCTTGTCCTAACCCGGTACCACTGAGCATGCTTCTTGCCTTTTCCATCAGTGTTCTGTTCATTCTTTCTGCAACTCCATTTTTCTGAGGTGTGTATGGAGTAGTCTTCTTCCATGCTATACCACACTTCTTACAGAACTCTTCAAATTCCTTCTTGCAGAACTCCCCACCATTATCTGTCCTCAGTGCCTTTATCTTCTTCTCTGTCTGGTTTTCCACCAGAGCCTTAAATTATTTAAATTTGTAAAAGACTTCAGATTTCTTCCTCAAGAAATATATCCATGTATTCCTTGAGAAGTCATCTATGAATGAAACATAGTACACATACTTTCCCAGTGATGGAACTGACACAGGTCCAAACACATCACTGTGCACAAGTTCTAATATCTTGTTCGCCCTCTTAGCACCAAAAGGAAAACTCACCCGATTCTTCTTCCCATATACACAGTGTTCACAGAAATTGAAATCTAGAGAGAAATTAGACATACCTTCTACCATACCATTTCTATGTAGTATCCGAAGGCCCTTCTCTCCAATATGTCCAAGCCTTTGATGCCATAGCATGGTCTTTTCTCCAGAGACAGCTAGGCTTTCCGCTCCACTTTTAGGAACCATGGAACTGTTACACCCATCAATAACAATGCTACCTTGTAGCTTGTACAGAGTTCCAATCCGAACTCCCGGCATTAATACCAGTGCTCCCCGAACCATCTTGCAGGCATCTTTCTCGAACATTGTTTTTACACCTGCATCATCCATCTTGCTTACAGAAATCAGATTTCTGGCCAATGCAGGAATATGCAGAACACCAGGAAGTGTTATAATCCTTCCACCTTGCAGCTTCAGCTTGACTTTTCCACGTCCGACGATTCTGGCCTTCCTATCATCCCCTAGGAAGACATCACCACCATCATATTTCTCATACTCGCAGAACCACTCCCTATGGGGAGTGAAGTGAAAGGATGCACCTGAGTCAATCAACCATGACTCATTATCTACATGTGTATTTGAAGAAGAAGCCAAATACACATCCCCACCTTCATCCGAGGTGGTTTTTGCCTCTGCAGAAGGAGCATCATCATATCCCTTTCCTTTCTCAGGAGCTTTAGATCTGCACTCCTTTTTGTAGTGCCCTTCCTTTCCGCATTTCCAGCATACCTTTACAAACTTTCCAGGAGATTTAGATCTCCCTCTAGATTTGGATCTCCCACTTGAAACCTTATTCTTGTTTATGTTTTGGGACCTACCTCATACAGATAAGGCATCTCCATTCTGGCTCTCCATATTTCTCTATCTCATTTCCTCCGACAGCAAGGCTGAGACAATGTCATCAAAATTCAAGGTAGTTGTATTGCTACCTATTGCAATAACCAGACTGTCCCACGAGTCTGGTAGAGAACACAACAAAATGATGCACTTATCTTCATCTGAGATTTTAATATCAATAGATGACAGCTGACTTACCACAGTATTGAAGGCATTCAGATGCTCCGTCACTGAGTCTCCATCCTTCATCCTCAGGTTATACATCTTTTTCCGCAGGAACAACTTATTCACCAGAGACTTAGATTGGTACAAAGTCCCAAGTTTTTCCCACAAATTCTTCGTCGTAGCTTCCCCAGATACATTCAACAATACTGAATTTGAGACACACAACCGTATTGTGCTCTTAGCCTTCCGATCGAGTTTCTTCCAATATTCATCTGACATTTCCGTTGGTTTAGTACCTGGATCTACCGCGATCCACTGATCTTTATCCACCAGCAGATCCTCCATCTTGAGCTTCCATAACTCAAAGCTCTGACCATTAAATTTCTCGATCTCTATCTTCCCACCGCTCGCCATCTTCTTTCATCGCAAGAATCGATCCCCCAGATCTCCCACTGAACAGGGTGTACCCCCGTGCCTAAGCAAAAACCCTTAGCAAACAGTTGCATCCCCTTGAAGTCAAAACAACTTTGATACCAAATGTAGGTGTTAGGTCCTCATTACTAGTATAGTCCCTTATTGTTGTTAGTGTAACCCCCTTATTGTTATCATGCACTTTGTAACCCCCATATTGCTATTATTGTGTCTTTACATTATTATTAGCCAGTCGGCTAGATTACATTATGGCCCCATGGACTCCTATATATAGAAAGGAGGTTTTGTAAATTGTATCATCCAAGAATTGTTCATTTATGTAATGTATTGGAGGTTTCCCCCTCGAAGTGACTTATTTCTAAGGCGTTGATATCTTTTTCTTCTATTCTTGGAGTTGGTTACAGAACATTTGGTATCAGAGCTTGGGATTCTAGGGTTTCACTACTCCAAACAGGTCATCGTGGCATTTTCGCTATAAATTTCTTTCTACGAAGTTTCAGAAGCTGAAAGTTTTAAGGTGAAAATATGAAATCCCGAGGAAGATTGTCTAAAAAATTCAGAGCTTGGTTCGCAATAATTTCGGAGATATCATCTGTGGAAGTTAGGTCTTTTTTCAAGATCCTAAACATGTCATCATAGCATCTGCGTTTATAAAGAAAAGTATATGAAGGTTCGGTAACTTTATTCGAAATTCATATGGTGTGAAGCTAAAATCCTAAGGAAATCCGTCAAAAAATTTCAGAGCTTGGTTCACAATATTTTGGGAGATATGATCTGTGGAAGGTAGTGCTTTTTCAGGCTCCTGAATTTCATCTCAAAGAGGTGATCGTGGGAAAAGTTCAATAACTCTCTCTCTGGGCATCGGATTGGAGTGCCGTAAAAATTGGTTGCAAGTACACGAACCGCAGTTTCTTGGCTATCAATTTCAGAGATGAAGGACAAAACAGTGACACGTGGCAAGCCGTACAATTTCGCTCTACTGAACCAGTCCAAAGTTGGGTCATTTTGGGAGATTGGAAATAACTTTGTCTTGAAGAATCCAAATCAGATCATATCTGTGGAATTTGAAAGACAGTTCAGAAGGTTACTACAGAAGTGAATTTCAGATATTGAAGATTCTCAATTACAGATATAATCCAATTTTAATATTGAGCTCCTCAAAAGCAAGAAAAATGTGTGTATTTTTTCCGGATTGCATAAGTCTTGTTTGAAGAATAAATTTGAATTGATTCCAAGTGCATATTGTAGAATAGATATCAGTATTGGGCTCTAAAATATGCCCCGTAAAAATAATTCAATAGCCATTAAGCCTTCAGAAGGCTCTATTATGACTCATGAAGATGAATAATTGCAACCTGATCTATCAAAATTACAAGAGGAAGTGCAACAAATTTCACTTCCGCAAAGAGCAACAAAAGATGAAATGGAAGTTTTGAAGAAAGGCATGGAAGCCAAGATGGATGGCATGGAAGTTGGCATGGAAGCTAAGATGGATGGCTTGGAAGCTAATATGGATGGCATGGAAGTGGGCGTGGAAGCTAAGATGGATGACATGAAAGACAACATGGAAAACATGAAGAATGATCTAAAAGCATACATGGAAAGCTTGATGACAAGCTTAAAACAAGAAATTATTCCTAATGGTGGAAATATAGTAGAAGAAACTCATGATGAGAACAAAATAAATGTTAATCGTGATTTCATAAACTCTAATGTTAGCGGGAAGAACCACCATATTCCAAAAATGGATATGAGGAAGTTTGATGGAAAGGATCCTGTAACATGGATACTACAGATGGAGCAATATTTTGATCTCCATAACATGCAAACACACAAAAGGTACGCATTGCAACATTACATTTAGAACAAAATACATTTGTATGGTATCGATGGCTTTGCTCCCGTAAAAAAATTGTCACTTGGTCAATTTTTACGGAGGAAATGATAGCACATTATGAGGATACAAAGAGCAACACCTTCTTTAGCCAATTGATAAATCTCAAACAAAAGGGTTTAGTGGGGCAGCACATTGTGGACTTCCAAAAATTGAATATAAGGGTAACTAATATTCCAGAGGAACACAGGATTGATCTCTTCTTAGGTACTCTAAAGGATAACATCCAACATGAAGTTCATGTTTTGGAACCCGATTCATTGGAGAAGGCATTCAGGTTGGCAAGAAAAGTTGAATGTAAAATTATGGCGACAAGGAAGCCTACCACTCAATTCTATAAAGAAGGAAGTGTTGCTACGCCTAGATTTCCACAACCTACAAGGTTGACACCACAACAATTGGAAGAAAAAAGAGAAAAAGGGCTTTTCTATAGTTGTGATAGCAAATACACTAAAGGTCATAAGTGTGCTGAGAAGAAATTATTTTACATAGATTGTGAAGAGGAAGAAGAAAATGAACAAGAAGAGAATATACACCAGGAACCAATCCTAGAAGAGGAAGAAATGAATCCGACCATATCTTGTAATGCACTGGCAGGAATTACCACTCCTCAAACTCTCAAGATACAAGGACAAATCAAGAAGAAAAATGTAATAGTGTTGATTGATTCAGGTAGCACCCATAATTTTATTCATTGTAAGGTAGCCAAGGAATTAAATTGTTTCCTATACCCAGCACCAGAATGTCAAGTGATGGTTGCAAATGGAGGAACCATAAATTGCTCTGGAAAATGCCATAATATCAAGCTAACCATGGGGGAATATGTATTGACTAGTCCAATGCTTGCCATTCCTATGGGAGGTGCTGATGTTGTACTAGGAGTACAATGGTTACAATCTTTGGGGACGGTAGCTTTTAATTTTCAAGAACTTTTCTTGAAATTTTTTTCAGAAGGAAAGGAAGTTGAATTACGGGGTATTGCAGGGAAGCCAGGAAGGATAATAAGCTCTAATGTCATGACAAAGCTTATAAAGAAAGAACAACGAGGCGTAATTGCACAATTATGCTCACTAGAAGTTCCAACATCAAAATCATCTATTTCTGCAGATCTCCAACAAGTCTTGGACAATCATTCCAAGGTCTTTGAAACTCCCAAAGGACTCCCACCTATTCGTGATCATGATCATGCTATTCATTTGATTCCAGGAAGTGTTCCTCCAAACATCAAGCCTTATATATATCCTTACGTCCAAAAGAGCGAAATTGAACGTATGATTGCAGAAATGTTAGAGGTGGGTATAATTCAACCTAGTCAAAGTTCTTTCTCTGCTCCTGTAGTATTGGTACACAAGAAGGATGGATCATGGCGAATGTGTCCGGATTATAGGGAGCTCAATAAGCTCACCATTAAAGATAAATTTCCCATTCCTCTGATTGATGAATTATTGGATGAATTACATGGAGCAATTTATTTTACCAAGTTGGATCTTCATTCAGGATATCATCAAATTAGAATGAAGACCGAAGATATTCCAAAAACAACATTTCGAACTCATGAAGGTCATTATGAATTTTTGGTCATGCCTTTTGGCCTTACCAATGCACCTTCTACATTTCAAGGGTTGATGAATTCCATTTTCAAACCCTTCCTTAGAAAATTTGTGCTAGTATTTTTTGATTATATACTAATCTATAGTAGGTCTTGGAAGGATCATGTTGAACATGTTGACAGGGTGCTCAAACTATTGCAAGAGAAACAATTATATGCAAAAACATCCAAATGTTTCTTTGGAGTACAAGAGGTGGAATATCTGGGTCATATTATATCTCACGAGGGTGTTAAAGTAAACCCTAACAAAATTAAAGCCATTAAGGAATGGAAAGTCCCCACAACCATAAAGCAGTTGCGAGGATTTCTCGGGTTAACAGGGTATTATCGCAAGTTTGTTAAGAATTATGGGAGAATAGCAGCACCTCTAACAACATTATTGAAGAAAGATGCATTTTCATGGACTCCTGAAGCAACCAAGGCCTTTGAACATCTTAAAGAGGCAATGTGCCTAGCACCGGTCTTAGCTACACCAGACTTCACAAAAACCTTTATTGTGGAATGTGATGCCTCAGGAAATGGAATTGGTGCAGTTTTAATGCAGGAAGGAAGACCCATTGCTTTTCAAAGTCGTCCAATCAAAGGAAAGTATTTACAGAAACCTATTTATGAGAAGGAAATGTTAGCAATACTGCATGCACTAAAGAAATGGAGAACTTACCTAATGGGAAGACACTTCAAGGTAAAAACTGATCATGATAGTCTTAAACACTTTTGGAACAAAGACTATCTTCAGAAGAGCAGCAAAAATGGGTCACAAAGATGTTGGGTTATGACTTTGAAATAATCTACAAAAAAGGAAAGCTTAATGTTGTTGCAGATGTACTCTCAAGAAAGAATGAAGAGGTGGAAGCATTGCTTTGTGCCATTTCTATTATCCAACCAGATTGGATAACCGAAGCAAGAGATGAATGGAAGAAGGACAAAGATGTATGGACACTCATTCAAAAGTTGCAGCAAGATCCTAGTACATCCGATACATTTAATTGGAAAAATGATTCCTTATGGTACAAAGATCGCTTATATCTTTGTAAGAATTCCCAACTGAAACAAAAGATTCTTCTGGAATTGCACACTTCTCCTTTAGGAGGACACTCAGGATTTTTAAAAACTTACCACAGGGTGAAGAAAGATTTTTTTTGGGATGGCCTTAAATCTGATATTCAAAAGTTGGTGGCGGAATGTTTGGTTTGCCAGCAGAATAAAGTGGAAACAATTAAGACCCCAGGACTTCTACAACCTTTATCCATTCCAAGTCAACGTTGGGAGGAGATTTCAATGGATTTTATCACAGGTTTACCTAAGTCCGAAGGAAAGAGTGTCATCATGGTGCTAGTTGATAGACTTACCAAGTATGCACACTTTTGTGCATTATCTCATCCATTTAAAGCAAGTACAGTTGCTACTACATTTATGGACAGAATTCAAAAGCTGCATGGAAGCCCAAGGGTTATTGTGAGCGACAGAGATCCCATTTTTACTGGAAATTTTTGGACGGAGTTATTTTCTTGTTTGGGTACTCAATTAGCTCATAGCTCATCTTATCATCCTCAATCCGATGGTCAAACCGAGATAGTAAATAAATGTTTGGAAGGATATCTTCGTTGTTTTGTATCTGATAAACAAACACAATGGGTCAAGTGGTTACCTCTCGCTGAATGGTGGTATAACACTTCCTTCCATACTGCAGCAAAAATGACCCCATTTATGGCACTTTATGGATATTATCCACCATCCATCACATCATCTTTAAGAGAAAATTCGAAGGTTCAAGCAGTGGAAGATCACATCGAGCATCAGCAAGAAGTTCTCCAACTCTTAAAGGATAACCTGAATTTGGCACAAAATCGAATGAAACAACAGCAGATCAACATCGCAGTGAGAGAAGTTTTGATGTAGGAGATTGGGTATTTTTACGGCTACAACCATATAAACAAATGTCCCTCAAGCAAGCTAAGAAGGATAATAAATTATCGCCAAAGTACTATGATCCTTACAAGGTGTTGTAAAAGATTGGTACTATGGCATACAAATTGGAGCTTCCTGCTTCTTCGCGAGTACATCCAGTTTTCCATGTTTCATGCTTAAAGAAGGTTATAGGTAAAAATCTTCCAGTTCAAACAATATTGCCAGAACTTGATGAGGAAGGAAAAATCATATTGGAACCGGAAGCGGTCACGGAAACAAGAACTCGACAACTACGGAATCGATCAATTTCAGAGTATCTCATCAAGTGGAAGAACTTACCCACCGAAGATTCTACATGGGAGGATGAGAATTTTATACAGAAGCACCCAGAGCTACTCAAGCGTTGAGGACAACACTTTTTTGAAGGAGAGGGGCATGTTAGGTCCCTATATTACTAGTATAGTCCCTTATTGTTGTTAGTGTAACCCCGTTATTGTTATTATTGTACCCTTGTAACCCCCATATTGTTATTATTGTGCCCTTAAATTATTATTATTAGGTTGGCTAGGATTACATTGTGGCCGATCAAAGAGATCAAGTCTCTTGTAGAAAAATGCTCAAAAATGAAGTTGCTCAGAATTGCTCCAAAACAGATCGAATAGAAAGAGCTCGGCGATACGATCCCAATACCGTGAACGGTACTCAAATCCGTTACCGTATGGAGGAGATATTGCATTTTGAAATTCGCCAATTTTAATTAAAAAATGCCAAAGTGGACTTTATAAAAAATATTTTTATTAAAAAAAGAATATTCCACAGAATATTCTGGGAATATTTCGTGGAATATTCTGCAGAATATTCTGGGGAATATTCTGGTGTTATCCAATAGCAGAGCGCCACGTGGCCAGCCCAGAGGTCGCCACGTGGCCCCAAGGCAGAATGAATGGTGCGTTTAAAAAAATATTGTTATGGACTCGGCAGGATTTGAAACCCGGTTGGCCGGATGTCAACAGACAGGCTCGACCGTTGGGCCAGAGCAGTGGGTCTTGTTAAACGGTGGATCGAACACATATTTAAAGTCGGGTTTTGATTGGGCGGGGCCCGAAATGGGGCCAGCCCCCTCCATCATATAACCGCTTGCTCGGAACCATAGCACTAAGTAAATGGGCGTGCAACGGAACATGTTTATGGTCCCGTGGAGTTAGCACCCAAGCGCGAAGGTAATTTAATATTTGTGGTTCAAACTTTATTAAATCCGCATTCAACTCCGAGTTGTTTTAAACCTTCTACAACTGTTAGGGTCACGTGGTCCGTTTCTTCAGCCCCCACGACTGGCGGAGTTCCATTTTTAGCGGCTGCCCCTATTTTTTCGGTGTTATCCGGAGTTTCTCCAGATTTGGTGGAGTTATTCTAGGCCAAACTGGCAGTTGGAGTAAAAGAGCCATAACTTTGGCTAGGAAAGTCCTTTTTGGACGAATTTTTTTTTGATTTTGGGGTAATTGATCATTATGGAGCTGTTGGGAGTGTTTTCAGAGCCATCAGGGCACTCTAACAGAGAATTTACCAGCGTTTTTGTTCGTGGAGCCACCAGGGCCTAAGGGAAGAAGAGTTGTTTTGGACTACCTTCATCCAATGGAGGTGTTTGTTTAGTCATTTTATACTGATTTCAGCCTTCTGAATCTTAATTTGCAGTGTATTTTTCCATTTGAGGCTTCTATATAGTTTTATTCACATTTTGAGCATTTAATCAAATAGGAAAAAGCCTAATTAGAGGCTTTTGGACCCAGCGGAGGTAGCCCAAGAGAGGGGTGAACCGCTTAAACAATTATTTGTTGTCATACTGTATAATTTTGCTGCATATTTTCAGATTCTGCTCCTTTAAACAGTAAATTTTTATAAGCAAACTTTTCCCAAGCAGGTTTAAACAGTGAACAAAATTTATTAGTTCATCTTCAAACCATTATACTTCATTTGCAGAATATGTATACTTTCCTATTCACACATTAAAGCTGGATCAATGAATACTTTGCACATAAAACAAATACTTTCATTGATCGGATCTCAGTGATTACATTTTATTTCTTTAGGCAGAGTCTGTAGAAGGGCCAGGTAGCCTCCAGATTCATCCTTTCTTTGAAAGGTGAAAGATCCGGTAAATGCCCCTACAGTCAATCTCTGTATGAGAAATACTTTGTTCTCACAATTTCAGATCAGGTTGGTATCAGAGCTCAAGGTTTTGCTTAAGAGTTTGTGAAATTTGTGCAAGTAAATTGTATTATTCTGCAAAATTTGATGCTTACTAGGCTGAAATTGCAAAGAGGGTAAGGTCAATTGGTTAGAGAAAAAGTTAATCCTCAACCAAGGAGGGCTAGAGTGCCATTACATCCACCTTCCATTTCATCCTCAATAGCCTTAGAATCAGCCACAAACATGTCTTCCAGAGAAGGAGAAGTACATGAGGAAATGGATCCCAAGGAAGAAGAAAGAGTCTTTAGAAAAGCTTTCTTGGACTTGACTGAGATGGTTAGGATCCTATACCAGGAGAGAAATGATAGGATTGATGGAGAAGGGTCTAGAAACCAAAGAGAAGAAGGAGATTCTTCAAGAGGAAAGAAAGACAAAGATGAGTCTAAGAAAGGGAATGGAGGAAATGGTGATCCACCATCTCCATCATCATCCTCATCCTCCACATCATCCTCTTCAACTTCTGAAAATCAGTCACAAAAAACAAAAACATCTCTTAAAAATCCTTTGTTAAAGCTTTATGTGAAGTTTGAGTTGCCGATGTTTAATGGTGATGTGAATGCAGAGAAATTGGATAACTGGATTAGACAGCTAGAAGTCTATCTAAGAATTCAGAATTTGCATGATGATGACACAAAAATCCAATTAGCCTCTTTGAGAATGGATGGAGCGGCTTTGGTTTGGTGGGAAGCCAAGACAAGAGAGGAAATTAAAAAGCATGGTAAGATAACTCTAACTTGGAATGAGTTTATTACAGCTATTAAGAAACAGTTTTATCCTCTTGCTCATATTCAGAAAGAAATCATGAATTGGCAAAATTTTAGGCAACTTAAAGGTCAAAATGTGCAAGATTATACCCAAGAGTTTAGAAGGAGAGCACTTCTACTTGGAGTAGACTTACAAAGTCAAGACACCTTGTTGAAATACATAGGAGCTTTGCACAATTATCTGCAACATACTATTCTAATGTTCAATCCTACCAGCTTAGATGAAGTCTGTGTGCAGGCTACACATTTAGAAGCTAGAGGAAAGAATATTTTTGATGAGGATAGTAATTTCAAAAACAAAGGAAAGAAGAGAGTTGCAAATTCAAGAAAAGAAAAAGGAAAGTTCTTTTGCAAGAACTGTTCTAAGACAAGTCATGATGAAGATCATTGTTGGAAGCTTCATCCTGAACTGAAACCAGAAAAATACAAGAACAAAAACAAGACCAAAGAAAAGGAGAAAACTGTAGCAACAGTTGAGCAAGACATAGGGTCAGACTCAGGAGATGAGACAAAAAGCATAGCCATGGTTTTAAAGAACATTAAGGGGAAAGAAGTGGTGCAAGACACAATTCCTAGTTCTAGCTCTTTGAATTGTCACAAAGATACTCATGATGAAAAGAGGAGGATAGAGCTCTTCCATGTGAGGTTAATTTCAAAACATACCAAAATTGACACACTATTTGACAGTGGGTCACAAGCGAATCTTATATCTGAAGACTTGGTCAAGCAGCTTAAACTTGAGACCATTCCACATCTGAAGCCTTATCCACTTGGATGGATATGCAAGGATGCCAATTTGCAAGTCTCAAGGAAGTGCATATTGCGCTTTGCAATAACTGCACACTTTATTGACACAGTTGAACTTGATGTGGTGCCGCTTGATATCTCAGGTATTGTTTTGGGAAGTCCTTATTTATTTGAAAGGAAGGCTATCTTTCATCGCCATGAAAACAAGTATCACTTGTTCAAATATGGTAAAGAGTACATTGTGAGAGCTCACAAGAAGAAGTTGGAATCTTCTTTACTACATGCAAGTCAATTGAAAAGACTGGTTAATGCAAGTCAAAGTCTAACTTTGTTGATGTTGAAACGACCAGATTTTGAGCATTCGCCTTTTTATGATGTTGCTAATAATATGTCTCAGTTTGATAACAGTTTGTCTTTGAAAGAAGATGATGTTGTGTTGCACAAATTACCTTTTGGGTCAGCCAATGGAGAGAATGAAGTGTCAAAGCAAAGCAGTGCAAGCAAGAAGGACACAAAATTCAGCATGGGAAAAAGTTGGTTTCAGAATGGTACAATTCGCCATGGGAACAGTTTACTGAGTGAGGAGTCATCTTAAGTTTTTTGGGGAGTTTTGAGTTTGATCAGTAGAAAAAGTTTGTTTTGCACTGGAATTACAATTCTTGTTCTACAAATTTTAATCATTTTCATCATGAATCTGTCAATATTAGAAATGGATGATCGGTTGATTCAGTGAGATTATAATTTTCTCAAAAGCTAAATTTGATGAAATCGAGCTGATTTCGATTATTTAAGAAATGGAAAGAGTGGAAATGCAGTCTCCATCCTCGGTTGTGTCGGCTTTGAGGTCAAAAGCCCATTTGGGAGGTGTGATCAGGAGATCAAGTCTCTTGTAGAAAAATGCTCAAAAATGAAGTTGCTCAGAATTGCTCCAAAACAGATCGAATAGAAAGAGCTCGGCGATACGATCCCAATACCGTGAACGGTACTCAAATCCGTTACCGTATGGAGGAGATATTGCATTTTGAAATTCGCCAATTTTAATTAAAAAATGCCAAAGTGGACTTTATAAAAAATATTTTTATTAAAAAAAGAATATTCCACAGAATATTCTGGGAATATTTCGTGGAATATTCTGCAGAATATTCTGGGGAATATTCTGGTGTTATCCAATAGCAGAGCGCCACGTGGCCAGCCCAGAGGTCGCCACGTGGCCCCAAGGCAGAATGAATGGTGCGTTTAAAAAAATATTGTTATGGACTCGGCAGGATTTGAAACCCGGTTGGCCGGATGTCAACAGACAGGCTCGACCGTTGGGCCAGAGCAGTGGGTCTTGTTAAACGGTGGATCGAACACATATTTAAAGTCGGGTTTTGATTGGGCGGGGCCCGAAATGGGGCCAGCCCCCTCCATCATATAACCGCTTGCTCGGAACCATAGCACTAAGTAAATGGGCGTGCAACGGAACATGTTTATGGTCCCGTGGAGTTAGCACCCAAGCGCGAAGGTAATTTAATATTTGTGGTTCAAACTTTATTAAATCCGCATTCAACTCCGAGTTGTTTTAAACCTTCTACAACTGTTAGGGTCACGTGGTCCGTTTCTTCAGCCCCCACGACTGGCGGAGTTCCATTTTTAGCGGCTGCCCCTATTTTTTCGGTGTTATCCGGAGTTTCTCCAGATTTGGTGGAGTTATTCTAGGCCAAACTGGCAGTTGGAGTAAAAGAGCCATAACTTTGGCTAGGAAAGTCCTTTTTGGACGAATTTTTTTTTGATTTTGGGGTAATTGATCATTATGGAGCTGTTGGGAGTGTTTTCAGAGCCATCAGGGCACTCTAACAGAGAATTTACCAGCGTTTTTGTTCGTGGAGCCACCAGGGCCTAAGGGAAGAAGAGTTGTTTTGGACTACCTTCATCCAATGGAGGTGTTTGTTTAGTCATTTTATACTGATTTCAGCCTTCTGAATCTTAATTTGCAGTGTATTTTTCCATTTGAGGCTTCTATATAGTTTTATTCACATTTTGAGCATTTAATCAAAGAGGAAAAAGCCTAATTAGAGGATTTTGGACCCAGCGGAGGTAGCCCAAGAGAGGGGTGAACCGCTTAAACAATTATTTGCTGTCATACTGTATAATTTTGCTGC
Organism: Pinus albicaulis; assembly: GCA_034641835.2. Classification (NCBI taxonomy): domain Eukaryota; kingdom Viridiplantae; phylum Streptophyta; class Pinopsida; order Pinales; family Pinaceae; genus Pinus; species Pinus albicaulis. The sequence continues at coordinate 19,941 of JAXQQM020083311.1, forward strand.
ATATTTTCAGATTCTTCTCCTTTAAACAGTAAATTTTTATAAGAAAACTTTTCCCAAGCAGGTTTAAACAGTGAACAAAACTTATTAGTTCATCTTCAAACCATTATACTTCATTTGCAGAATATGTATACTTGCCTATTCACACATTAAAGCTGGATCAATGAATACTTTGCACATAAAACAAATACTTTCATTGATCGGATCTTAGTGATTACATTTTATTTCTTTAGGCAGAGTCTGTAAGAGGGCCAGGTAGCCACCGGATTCATCCTTTCTTTGAAAGGTGAAATATCCGGTAAATGCCCCTACAGTCAATCTCTGTATGAGAAATACTTTGTTCTCACAATTTCAGATCGGTGGCCCCATGGACTCCTATATATAGAAAGGAGGTTTTGTTCATTTATCATCCAAGAATTGTTCATTTATATGTAATGTATTAGGAGGTTTCCCCTCAGTGGCTTATTTCTAAAGATTGATATATATTCTTCTATTTTGGAGTTTGGTTTTCTTGATTGGGTTTAACCACTGACGAAATTATCTACACATGAATCTTATAACAGAAAATAAACAATAGCGAGAGCATAAAACATAAAATAGATAAACACAGAGATTTTCCACTGGATCCCAAATCGGGACGACCAAATTGATTTTTCATTATATTCCTTTTAGTGTTACAACACATATATATACATGCCGAAGCATACATAAACCCTAATCCATTAACCCAGGATTAGAACATAATCGTAGTTCCCTTGACCGGATCTACAAAATACTAGGGGCCGAAAACCATCGTACCCCAAAACCATGTGCAAAACCATGCACAAAACCATGGGCGTGGACTACCCACCAAAAATTAAGGACCAAAATTTTTTGTCGGAGGCCTTTTGCCATAGACCCCCACTTGAGAGGCTGCCACACCCCCGGTGGCCCCCCCGTTGCACCTAATGCAAAGGGGGCCTCATCTCCCCCTCTTAAGCCCCGGTGTGTATCACGTGGAAAGAATATAACACATACCCAACAATATATACATATG
>JAXQQM020061092.1:0-49030 GCA_034641835.2 Pinus albicaulis
TCCCACTACACAACTGACATTCGACTGACTCTATCAATAGTTAGAGATCAGTTAACTAAATACAACTGAAAATAACTGAACTGGATTATGAAAATTTGGAAGTCACACATGCATAAATGAACTCCAAGCCCTCTAAATCGAATTTACTGAGCTAACTATGTGACAAGAGCCATGTCACACTAGTTAACTACCTCCAACTTGTCATGCTGATGTGGAAATTCAATTCACTCAATTTGACTAAGGCTAAAGTCAAATTGAGCCTTTATTTCTATATTTTTGAACACTCCCTCTTAGCAAGAAAGGAATTTTGCACCACCCCTATCCAACATCTGTGGAATTTAATATAGAAACACCTATCACTGTTACTACTGCTAATGCAACATCTACAACTAAGAAGCATCCAAAAAGCATTGAATGAACTATTTATTTGCAATTGTTTAGTAGGAAAATTGATCTTATGTTGATTCTACACTATGCCTCCTACACTCTATAAACTCTACTATGTGCTTCTCAGCATCTGACTGCACCAAGTGAAATTAATCCTTCTTCTATTGAATACTATGGGCCCCTATACTAAGGTAATGATTCATGTGGAGGAAACCTCAATAGACCCTGCCCAAATATATGCAAAACCAGGACTAAGGTTCTACATCACCCCACCTCACTCTAGGAGGTATAGTTGCATGCATGGAAAAATATACCTCTAGCTTATAAATATTTTTCACTCTAACTCCAATCTGATTCGATTGCTTGGTAGCTACATGTTTCAGAAAGGATTTACATTTACTGAAAATAACATCATAGCCTCTATCCTCTAATACTACTACAAAGACCAAGTTCTTCTTTAACCCAGGTACAAACATAACATCTTTAAGGTGAATATGGGATCCCAAATCCCTCTTAAAGGCTACACTACCAATTCTTGTAGCATTGTACCTCTCATCATCTCCAAATTCTATATGCATATAAAGATCCTTCTCCTCCAGGCTACTGAAAAATTCCTTGTTTCTTGTTATATAGTAAGAGGCACCAGAATATAGGTACCAATCACTCCCTCTTACTATATTGATTTCCTAGAAAGAAAGGAAGGTGAAATATAGCTCAAATTGAGACTCCAAGGCATCTCCTTCTACTCCTATTGTAGGCTCCATTCTAGATTTCCTTTGCAAACACTTTGTTGCATAGTGTCCGAATTCATGGTAGTGGTAACATTTTATCTTGCTTACATCCCTCTTCTTTCCATTGTTCTAGATAGACTCATCCTCACCTTGGGAATTATTTCCCTTGGCCTTCATTCCTTTTCTAACTAGAGAAAATTCCTCTTCCTCATCTTTGGATGTTACTCCATCTCTAGTATTTCTCCTGAATTCTTCTTGAACCAAATCAGACAACAAAATTTCCCAATTTGGTAAATTTTCCCTTCCATTCACAGAGTCGTGATAGTTGTGCCAGAATTTTGGAAGGCTTAGAAGATATAGGTTCACTAGGTCATCTTCTGCAACATTCACCCCAACCCCTCCAAGCTCATCTCTAACTTGAGTGAATCTAGAGAGATACTGTGGAATGGTGTCATTTCTCTGCATCCTAATATTTCAAAGTTTGTCTTTCATGGCCAATTTTCTATGGTCACTGCTATTTTCGAATAGCTCAGTTAGTGTATTCCACATAGAAAATGGTGTCTCTTTGCCATAGATATTTTAGACCATGTGGTCTCTCACACCTTCCAGAATGATCCTCCTTGCTCTAGCAACATCCTTCTTCCATTGGGCTAATTTTTTTGCATCCGTCTACTAGGACTTTTCAATATTAGTTTTGACATATTCTAACACAGCATTATCATCGAACACTTCTTCCATTCGATCATTCCAGGCTATGAAATTTGAGCTACTTTCTAAGGCATACTCCAATCTCAATATGTTGAAATACATTCTCCCAATCCTAAAGAAAGAACTCTTGCATTGAGTTGCAAAATCGAAACTATTGAGAGAAAAGTTTGAAAAACTGGTTCTAATGTGATTCCATGGATTTGATATCATGTATAAATTTGATAGAAATTGCAACATATCAATATTTCGAGCTGAAAAATAAGAGACATAATTCTACTCTACTAATTTGTGGAATGGAAATCACAATTTAGAACAAAATGCATCAACACGCAACAAGGAAAAAAACAAGTACATATTGATTTCTAGGGGAATCCAACTAGGAAAAACCCCACAATCCTCTTTTCATTAATCAGTTGAATAGAGAAACTATCACAATTTCTAGCTATAGCTCTGAGCTCAACCTGCAAAAGAATAATTGTTGTCTCTGCTGATTAAGGACCTCTAGCCAACACTTATCCACTTTATGCCTCCATCATCATCCTATTTCCTTGTGAAAATCTTGAGGAATTCTCCCTATTATTTAGGAATTTCCTCCAGATTGATTTTGTAATTCCCAATGATTGATCATCGGTTGCATCCAACACCTCTACACTCAAAACTAGTCTAAAACTAATGTTACACTGCCTTGTCATCTCCATTTTAGCTGAGGAACTCAAATTTATTGCATGCACTAGATATTTTGGGTTGATTTATTAGTTAACTGACAAATATTTCAGCTAGAATTTTGTCCCATTGCATTATTGACCTTCAATCGACTCTATCAATAGTTAGAGGAAATTTAACTGAATACAACTAAAAACAACTAAACTTGATTATTAAAATTTAGCAATCACACATGCATAACTGAACTCCAATCCCTCTAACTCGAATTTATTGAGCTCACTAAGTGACAAGAGCCATGTTACACTAGTTAACCGCCTCCAAGTTGTCCTATTGGTATTGAAATTCAATTTACTCAATTTGACTAAGGCTAAAGTCAAATTGAGCCTTTCTTGCTACAATTTTTCCACACAACCATTCTTGGTTCCTCCCCTCACCTTTCTCTCTCTTGGAGTCATAGGCCCCCATATTTTGTGTCTGACTTAGTATGCAACATTGGTCTATTTTATTCACATGGATGCGATTATATATTACATCACTAGGCTTGATGGCCTTTTAACACATAGGCTCTCCAACCTTAATCAAATAGGAACTCTAGCCTCAAATCATGTAAACATAGGAACACAAACTGAAAACACATATATAAACATGGGCACACATACCCAACACATCCTAACTCACCAACCTAATAAAATATGTATAAATACATTCAAGTGGTCATCCTAGTGTATTACACTTTTGTGTTATCTTTGACATGTGTGTGATTGCATAATTTAATTATGTTCATATACTTGTTAAAGAAAGCATAATTACTATTTATGAAAATTGTGTTCTTATAACTTTATATGTATATCTCTTCTATAATAGGAAGAATATGAAATATTCTATGAGTGAGAACGTTTCTACCACATACTAGACAGAAAGACAATATTTAAGATGTAATCGATTTTGTATTTAGTGTGCATTAATATTTTTGTGGGTGAATAAATTTGCAATAGGCCTTCAATCACATATCATATTTATATTAGAGTGGAGTTCCTAAACTTATAGGAGAATTAACAATGGATTCTAATTAGCCTAATAAAATTGTGATAAGGTGGAGAATTTGTTTCTATTAACCTTGAAATTAGTAATAAACGAGGAAGAAAAATAAATCAAGACTAGCCGATTAGCAATGAAATAGAGACCAATAATACCTACCATGGAGTGAGAGTTTTTAGATGGCTTAAATGGTTGTGGATATGTCTCAAATGTCTCATGGAATAACTAATATAAAATATGTTCTCACTAACATAGTGCCACTTTCATAAAAGAGAAGAAGAATAGGGAAGATAAGCTTCAAGAGTCAAGATCCAATTCAAATGAATAAGTTAGAGGCGAGAAAGTACCTAAAATAGAGAAACAAGAGAATGATACAAGGGAATGTAACAAGAATCAATCATAAATTAAAGACATAGGAAAAGATTGACATTAAGCCCTATGTATGGGAGATCAATGCCTTGAAGTTGAATCAATGGTTGTAATAATTTGAAGTTGTTTTAGTGTGCATGGGGTTAGCAGAGTACAAAACATCTCTTTTTTTCTTTGAAAGTTAGAAGGTCATGCTTTGATGTGGTGGGGAAGTGATTCTATTGCCAGAAAAATAATAAATGAACTAATAATTGTAGATTAGGAATTGTTTAAGGGTATGATTAAGTCATAGTTCCATCCTATTGGTTAGGAGGGGGAACAAAATATAAGTTGGATTTACCTCATATAGACATAGTGATAGACATTATAGAAATTCACCACTATGTTCAAAGCTAAAGAAATGTAGTTACATATATTTCCTAAGAGTCCTCAAATACTTATCAAGAATGACTTGTGGATAAGTTTTCCATTTTTTAAAACATGCTTGTGCCTTTCTATAAAGCAATTTGCAGGCACTTGTAGTTTTCCCAATAGAAACATGCTCCTACATAATGCACTAAATATTACATACAATGTATAGAAAGTACAATACTGGAGAAGAATAAATAGATGGAGACCCTTATACATTGTTGACCATGAATTTTGTCACCTTTTTTCAATTAAAAAGTCCCTTTATCACCTACCACATCACCTTATTTCCACCTTTTTTTTGTTGTCACTATCATATTTATCCCTCTTGAAAGTGTATCTTTAAGGAGCTCCATCAAACATTTTGTGACAACTTATAATTTCGGTAGTGATCCAATTTTTATCAGAAAACCATCAACTATTAGAATTCATGTAGCATACAATCTTCAAGAATTATGGTAGTTCTTCCATGGTTTGCACATGTGCCCTATCCCATGACAAAAAAAGTACATGTATTATTTTTGTAATTGCATCAAGATGGTTTCTTGTTTCTTAGCTATATTTATATATCATCATCAAGATTGCAGGCTCATGGTCAAAGATTAGGTCAACCATTGGCATAACAAAGGATCCTGAGCACGAGAAGGAGATTTATTCTTCTGATCATGAAATCTACTTATGGTAAAGTCCATAAATTATTTTTCTAATGATTCTCTCTTTATGGGATCAAACTATCCATCAAGATACATGTCTCCTATATTGTGAGTCTAAGAAATTGAATATCCACGGATATCCACAAGTTTAGGATCAAGTAGTTATGGTATGTAACTCCCTTCTACATTGTAAACTTTATAAAATATGTTATAATGATATCTAAAGAAGAGGAGGGATTGGGGAGAAAAAAGAAGAAGAAGAAGAATATACTGTTATTTCATACTTGTAACTATGAACCTCTAAATCATTAGAATGCCAATGTGCTAATGTTCCAAGCCTATCCTTTGTTTTTATAATTTGTTTATAATGTTGTAATTCTTTGCAATTTAGGCTAGTTGGGAGCCCCCCCAACTTGGCCTACATTGAAATTATATCACATAGGTAGGATAGATAAGTATGCTTCATTTCATGTTTGTATATTAGTGATTCATTTATATCTGTAATTCAATTTTTCAATAAGTTGTTGTAGTTAGACCAGCACATTTCACTTCATGTTTGTATTTGTTGGCGAAGTAGTTCGTTTATGTCATGTGAAGTATCAAGACATTTTTGACTTTTTAGAGAGATATATCCATTTTATTTATGTACTCTTAGATTTCACTTGATTCACATTTATAATTATATCCATCCCTATCCTCATACACTGAATTGAACAGACTATGAATACATGGACACTCTAATCAAGTGAGATATTGAACTCACAATGCTGCAATTATTGTAGTTGTTGATATAGTGGATACCCTTTTATTTAATCCATTAGGTAGACCTCTCATCCCGCACATACAATGCCTACATCTCATAAGCCTAAAAGCATTCATATTGATAATTTAATGTTCAACAACTTGAAGCAATTGAATTACCTGACATTTTTGGCATCATTTCTAGGGAGATGCTAAAGGGATTAGAGGTTTGCTGGTTTGGAGTGTCTCATGGAAAAAGATACTCCCTTGAAGAAAATTCAATTTTGTGACAATAAGGTTTTAGTAACATGGGGGGTCCACATACATGAAATGTGGTTTGATTTTATTTCTATAGTTGAGTTTTTATTCATAAAAAATAAACGATCATAAAGTACAAACAACTTTGTGACAATAGGATCTTAGTAGTATGAGAATTTTAGGCATATCAAGTGTGGTGTAATTTTATGCAATCAATTCCATTTCTGCAATAGGATCATTAAATATTGTGGTTTTAAAATGTTGTAAGAACTCTAGATTCTAATCCATTTATGAGTATGATCTCTAGACTAACATGAATAACTCAAAGATGCACAAATTTTTTTTGACCAAAGGAGGACATGCCCCCACTAGAATATTCTCAAATCCTTATCCACAATCCAGAGTTGTCACTAGGGATGAGTCTACCTTTATTGGGATATTAAAGCAAGTAGTCCATGAAGAAAATATATAAGAGGAGGATATACAATAGTTTTATATCTATCCTTGTCAACTTATGAAGCAGATGAAGTAGTCATGGACAAAATCCATGAAGAGTGAACTCTAGATCAAAAAATTGAATAATTTCTTGCACATTTGTCACTAGATCCCTTCTGCAGTCAAGAAGGGGATGATTGAACCTATAGAAGAGTTTCATGGCATAAAAACCAAAGGGAGTCAAGAAAATATATATTACATTGAAACATGGTTCCAAATAGTCATCAAGCCACAATATTATTTAGAAATTAGGGCTTTTATTAAAATTTATATTTCATGATAATTATTTGTGATTTAGTTATGCTTATTTTACTTAGATCTTATCTTCATTAGATTATTACATCCTTCATCAAGTCAATTATAAAATTCACAAAAGACACAAATATTTAGGCTAGCAAGTGAGGGCCAAAACCTCCCCCTCTTAGAGAGGAAAACCCGATCATAAATTCTTCTTATGGACTTTCAATTGACGAGTACCAATACCATGACCCTTGACCTACCTAGCCCCTCCAAGACCAAGACTCTGGGTTCCTTGACAAATTTCTTCTCCTTTCATTCGGAAAGAATAATAGACATCTTCGTTGCTATCATAATAATAGTATGACATAATCAACACTAAAGACTAACGCTGTTGTATGTAGTACTTGTAGCACATCACATATGCCACTGTATTACTCAACCATATATTTTTATCACTGAATCATATCATAGCATCACCGAACTGCATCACTGTACAACACTGCCGAGAGATAGTATCACTGAGCATCACAGTGACTGCATCGCTGTGCAACATCACCGAGCCATAGTATCACCGAGCATCACCGAACTGTAACACTATATAGTATCACCGAGCCATTGTATTACTGAGAATTACCAAGACACAATTTTATAATATAATGAGAGGTATGAGACCTATTCTGATCCTCTTCATGTACCTATCTGAGCCATGTATCCATCCAAAACATACTTCTGAAAGGGAGACCAAAAATGTGCCCAAGTCTGAAGTCACTTCTTGTGAACAAGCCTGAAAATCTCAGAGATACACAAGAGTGTCTTGCTGTAATGTGAGGTGCCTAGACACCTATTTATAGTGGTTCGACCATGTTAATAAGCTAACCTTTCCTAGTGAACCGATGTGTTTAATTTTTGTGAGTCGACATGACTATATAGTGCATCTTGAGGCCGAAATCAAGGAGGAGAACCGTGCTTGGTCTTGGAGGACTTTATAGAAATTTACGAGTGTAACATCACTTCATATACATGACTCTATATTAAATTTATGACAAGATGGAAAATCCTAAAGAAATCAAGAAGAAATATTTGACCTATAATAACAACTCCTTGCTCATGAAACCCATGAGGCAAGTATTACAAAATACAATTTATTATCTTTGTCGTCTTCATTACATAAATTCATAATTACAAGTCATTGGGAATATCGAACCTAGTTACACTTTTCAACACTCCCTCTTAACTAGGGAGGTATTCATAATGGTACATGGTGTTGTGCTATTCAACAACCCCCACATTATTTATATATAGTTACCTTAGGAAATAATGGGGACCCTTTTTAATTTTTAATTTAGGACAATAATAAACATTTTTATTATTTATAGGACAAAATTTCATATGCGAAGGATAAAATTGGATCCTATTGGTCGAAGGACTTAAAAGAATATGCCAAAATCCCCATCGCATATCGCATATCACAATTGCAATCAACAACACTGAGAGCACTCTATCAAAATTTTGCGATTCAATATTACCTAAATGCATTAAACAATGCGTAAAGGCTTTAAAATTCAAAAGAACGATAACAAAGGAAAAAAAATCCCCGATGAACATTATTATATAAACCATTGGTAGGACCCATCTTACCGCCACATCACTTATTGCTATCTTGCAATCACAAATTCATTTGTTACCATATATGCTACCCGCTCCTAAACCCCTGATGTGATATGTCACATCGCAGCTCCACTAATTGATAATGCATTCACTCACTACACTAGTCTTGTGATTGTGATATTGTTATCGCATCACAAAACTCAAATCGCACTTTCTCCTACAATGCTCCGATATCTTGAAACCATCGATAAAGAGCTTACAATCAATTGAATTAAATTCTTAATCGCATATCGGTAAATTAATGTATCACGTGTCTTAAAGTTGTGATCCGAAAGAATTTTGTGATTTGAGATCTCAATTAAAAGCGATGAGTTGTCAAAACAAATCATGTGAACTCATGTTTTTAATTATTACCCAGGCATAACCGTATTTATGGTATTGAGTCCCTAATTTATTTGATGGTCTGTTACTTAATGTTTGTAGATTTTTATCATTTAAATGATATTTTCCATCACTTCAAACTTTTGTGTTAATCACTCCCCCATTGTAAAGTATTGTTGTTCATTCACTGTAATTATCTTACTATAGGCTAGTCCCGAGAAGAAATACTCTAGTGAGATATCAAAAGCCACGAAAAAGACCAAGAAACCCATGGATTATTCACACCCAACACCTCCTACTTCAGAAGTGATAGATATTCCTCCTCTATTCTCTGATACAACATGCAATCCATACAGTGGATCTTCCTCATGGGAATCCATGTACATATTGTTTGAGGATAAAAATCCTAGAGTAATTGAAAGGGAAGTCATAGTTGACGCCCCAACATCCTCTGAAACTTCTTGCAATGAAGTTGCTAATTATTTCCTCCATCGAATTTCCACTCGCCCTAAAAATATTCCCTATTCAGATGGTGAAGTGGATAATAAAAAATTTGAGCATCGAAGAGAGGAAATTATTAAATTCAAGGGAAACAGTAATTGGGTCTTTCAAGGCAGAATATTTAAAGAAAATGTATCATATACCCAACCCACAGAAGGTATATGAAAAGAATTCCCTCGAAAAGTTTGCAAAGAAAAATAAGCTAGAATCATACCCAATAAGACAATGAAGGCACAACCCTAACAAGCAGAAGCACGACGAAAAGGCTATGTACTCTACTTCATCTCTTTCTGGTTTGTATTGCTATATCACTACTATGAAGTGTAGGTTGTTTGGTTACCCTAATATAAGTAAATTAGGTTGAATGGGTTCCTCTTATTGAGGCTACATTAGATTCATACATTATGGATTGGAGTACCATTCTTTCCAATAATATTTCCTCCCAAATCCTTGAGTATATAATGTGTTATCACTCCCTCAATTTCCCAAGGCTGAGAAATGAGACTGAAGGAGGTAACCTCAAACCAATCTTTATAGTTGGTAGCTAGCCCTACCAAACCAGAGAGCACTCTCTCGATGTCAATTTCACAGTTAATGAGGTGACTGGAAAGGAAAATATCTTAGGTTAGATATAAGATCAGTGATTTTGATTAGGGTTTTGTTTTGAATTTTTATTGATAGGAAGTGTTAGTCTAGGAACTAGGTCTAGGTTTCAAGGTCAAATTTTAAAAGAACAACTGTAGAGATGAAAATGAGGCCAAGTAGGTATACTTAGAAACACATTTAGATTGTCATTGTGGAATAGGATTTGAAAAAATGGAGAATAAGAATGATAATATAACATGAGTTCATTCATCAGAGGAAGTAAAACAAATTTATGAAAATCTCATTAAACAGAGCACAAAAGTAAGAATTATGCTTAAAGACTCATAAGATCATCATATGGAAACATACATGTGATTAGAAGAAATCATAAACATTAAATTTGATGGTAACACTGATAAAAAACAATGCTAATAATCATACCACTGGAGCCCCAAAATTATAGCTGCAACATGTCTTTGATTTCACTGTAAAAAGATGTACATAAAACTCCACACTGCAATATCAACTATCCAACCTCTACAATGACTTCAGTTGGAGTACATATAGAAAATAGATAAGATTCTATCACTATGGGCCAAAACCCAATCCAAAACACTTCATTAATGCACCTAATGAGTCATTACCAAGTTTTTAGGGAAATTAGAAACAATTCCTCCTATTTTAGCCAACAAGTAGGATTCTTTGTCTCCTTGATTAATTGCAAGATTCCTCAACAATGAGGAGCATAAATAGACTCCATTAACCATGAAACAACTCATGAGACAACTGTTACCTTGAATATTTGACCTTTTTTAACTGTCACCTGTCCAGAAAGCCTTCTACACAGAAACATAGCGTGCTTTGACAGAAGCGTAGCGTGCACTTGGAGGGGATTTTGATGTGAATTTTATGCATATTTTTGCTGATATGAAGGTTGGATAAGGTAGCCCTAGATGTCCTCTAGGAAACTGAACCTTTAAAATTGAAAAATAACACCTTTAAGACACTCAAAACTTCATTTTCCCAATGTTACTCCAGAAGCGTAGTGTGGGTTGAAAAACAGTGGCAGAAATATGAAATCTCGGGTGTTTTCTGAGTTTTCCTGCAAAATTAGGAACTGTCATGCGAATATAAAGGAATATATGGGATGTACACATCAAAATTCATCCATACATGGAAGGATTATCTCCATTGGAGCCTCTAAGAAAAATCGTAGCGTGACCACGCTATGTTTCTGTACATCCAAAATTGTGAAAATTGCCAAAAACATCAAAATTTTCCAAACATTTATGCAAACATAGGGCTCAAAGGTGGAGCAATATCTCTCTAACCATAGCCTTTTTTTCAAAATGGAGAGAGGTTTTTATTATTTGGTATGTTATGAACCAAAAAGTCCTCCATTTTTCAAAAATACTTTCCCATTTGTTCCGAATCCAAATTTGAAGTTGATCACTAAAAATTGCAGAAGCGCATCGTGCTCTCAGTAGAAGCATAGCGTGAACTTGGAGTGGGTGTTTGTAGGCCTTACCAGAATATTTTTGGGTTGAAAGTGGTATGTATGTAACGTTTATGATTTCTGATATACAATGGAGTCAGAAATCACTTAAAAAACCTGCTCCAAACCCCTGAAAAATTTACTTGAAGACAACTTATCCAAAAGTGTAGAAAATGAAATGTAGCAACTGTATTATTATTGTATTTTCTCTCAAATAATAATACATGTTCATAAAATGAAAGATTTTTTTTTTATTTGGTCTATTATTTACAAAAACCTCTTTCACTTTTTTCAAATTCATCTTCATTAATTCAGAAAGTAAATTTGAACTAGGACTGTCCCTCTGTGCAATCTAAAAATTATGCCATGGGTATGAGTTGCCTCAAACCTAGAACATTTACCTTTTTTTTTGTATTTTTTCTTCTCATTTCCATGGTTTTTTTTTTGTATGATAGAAACCCCAGCTTGATAGGAAGGAAGGAAAGGGTGAAACTTAGGAAAACAAGGGAAAATGGAGCAACAATTTTAAGGAGGGAAATGAAGGGAATAGGAGTTAGGGAAAAATAATAAAAATTAGGGGAGATAGGGTAGTGTGTTAGGAACATATTACAAGTGGGATTTCTTGAAAATAGTGAGGGGAAGGTGTGAAAATTTGGAAAACACAGTCCTAGCCTAGGAAATTGTCAATGGAGCAACACAAGCTAGGGTTTGTAGGAAAAATGGAAGAAATGAAGGGAATAGGTGAGGGGAATGCTTTGGGGGAGTATTTGAGGTGTAGGTGACTGTAAGAGAGTAGAAAAAGAAGGGTTTTACCACATAAATGAAGAAAAATCACATGGAAATAAAAAGCGCAATGAAACCCTAGGAGATGGATTTTCACTTAATTTTCTGAGAAGAATGATGCATGAGAAGAGTGCTAAATGCTACTTAAGTGTCAAGGAGATGGTGGAAAATATGAAATGATGAAATGAAACCCTGTTATTCTTGATTGGCCTCCAATTTCAAAAGCATATCAAGTGAGCTAGAAGCACAACTTAGGAAGTAAACTTGTGTTTTAAGGATGAATTTTGATGCTCTGGTGGTTGGGATGATGCTAAATGATGGAGAGGTGCTCAATGAAAGTGAAATGAGCAATTGGAATGCTTGAAATTGTCTTTTATAATCTGGAGGTCGATTTTTTCTTAAGTCATGGACGTGATATCACTGATATTTTTGACAAAATGAATGATGGGACTGCATGATAGTTAACATAGTTTCTTTGAAATGAAAATATTACCTTTAACTTTATTGCTTTATTTTCCTAAGTTGATAACTCCCTTTAATGGTGATTCAAGTGATGGAAATGACTCTTTTTATTTTTTATGACAATGTGATGACAAGTCAAGAGAAACCCTAGACCATGACCTAAATGATGACATATTAACTACTCAATGAACCAAGACACCTGAATGATGACATGACCATGATGAGTGTTGATAACCATGAGAAAGTGGAGGGAGTAGCATGACCTAGAGAACAACCAATTATCAAATTTTATTTTAAAGATTATTTGAAACTATAAAATTTGACCTAGGACCCTATTAAATTACCTTGAAAGAGTACATTTGATCATTGGTGACTGATAGACACTAACATTGGCTCGAGCTGGGGATGGCATCTCCTTTTAGGAGGTGTCAAGAACACCGTAGACCAAGTAGCCTCATCCATTGGGAAATGGAGTCCTAGTTACTGAACTATTGACTAATAACTATGACTGAACTTACTTATGGTAGCAGACCATTAGGATCTTAGGGCCTTCGCCTCGAGATTCAAATCCTAATGTGTAATATCCCAAAATAGGGAAAATCTACAACAATAAGAATATCTTAAGATATTCTAAAGTTGGAGCTACAACAATATGTAAACATGACAATGGAGTAGTAGTGATACATTAACACATGGAATGCCAGAATATCCAAATAGCCATCATATTAGATCATAGCAGTAAAAGTGTATACAAAACTTGAGGAAACAATCACTCAAGTGGGCAATGCAACCCTTAATAGAACATATACATGATAAATGAAGAACACTGCTACATGAAGAAAGCCCAAGGATATGATTGTGCAGTCTATGAGGAATAACTGCTGCAAAATAATGTCAATAAAGACATATATCAATATACGTCTCATACAATATGGGGAGCAGAGATATAGACTCCCAAAGGCAATTTCTAGACAATCCGGGAAGGATTGGCTGAAATATGCAAAAGTAAAAAATGCCAGAGTTTCAGGGTAGCAGCGGCAACTCAAGAACTGGAAATGGATGAAGATAACTAAATATGATGCATATGATGACTGAATCTCATCCAATGGATCTCTCAGGTGAAAGGCTGTTCCAATCACTGAAGATCTCACCCTCCAAAATAATGGTACAAACTCCTACTACAAATACATTCAGAAATAACGCAATCAAGGGGATGGAATACGCTGTAGGATATGAGAAGTGATTGGCCTGATGCCAAATGTATGAAATCAGCTCCTGAATCTTCCTCACTGACCTCCCAGAGGAATACAGGCTCCCTCCTCTGAAAGATAAGCCAAGTAAATGGTGTTGTGGAACCGTCCACTACAACACCCTGCAACACAACGTTTCCTGCTACCGGAATAACACTGTAGCTGAAGGAGGTGGCTTGGCCTTGAGCTTGAAATGTGGAGAATAGAGTACAATCCATCAAGAGGCCTCTCAAGAAGGGAGAAGGATTCATAAACAGGAAATCCCTTGTGCTAAGCAGCACAACAATCTCAGTTAAACAACTGAAGAGAGAAAATAGTCATGCAGACCAAATTCTATACTCAATAACCTATCCTCCTATGACTGCCTAGTCCTCCCTTTATACAAATGAAAGCCTCCTTGCCTTGGCCCCCACACATTAGGGATTCCTCCACCAAATTATCTCTCCCCCATTCACACTACGCTGTCTTTCAAAGTGATCCATTCCCACTATGGCAGCGCTGTTGACTTGGTCAAACTTGACCTTGTCCTCATGCATTTGCCCCTTTTCACACTTGAGGGTGAAAAATGTAGCTAATCTGATGACCCATTTCAAACTATGAGGGATTTTATTTCTATTCATGGGCCTCCTTACCCATTTTTTCAACTCCGAGATGATACAAACAAAATTGATGTTCCAATTAGCTTCATGCTAATTTTGGGAACATTAGAGTCCTCCCCTCCCAAATGTTGCTTGTACTCAAGCAACTGCAAGGATAGAATTGAAGGGCCTTCTTGAGGCATGAGGGCTGAAATGAATTGGGATCTACCATCCCCATATGAATCTCCCATCCCTAAGAAATCACCCATACAAAATGAGTTACCTCCCAACATGGCAACTCCTGAAAGTCTTCCTCCACCTTTGGCTCATGCAAAGTAGGTGGGCTGAAAATATGATCATGGTAGACAAGGTAGTCTACCCCACGCTGTCCTTATCTCCACTCATGATAATTGTATATTATGTGCTGATTATGGGCTGCAATAGTATTTCCCTTAAGTGGAAAAATGAAGAACAATCCTCCAAGGATCTCCTTTCCAACATTGAAGAACAAGCTAGCCCAAAACATCTCATCCATGATGAATAGGACATGATCATCATAAGGTATCCAAATGAGAAGTTTGTTGAAGGTTTTATATGATGCTACATGATACAAAAAATGTCTCAAGTGGACAAAACACAGTCTCTCCCACTGCAACTTTAGAAAATAGCATGGCAAGTGGTGTTTTGACAAATTTCTAGTTGTGTGAATCATCACATCTACTAGTGAATAGAAAATGAGTGAATGTGTCAACTGAGCATACAAGAAATAATCAAACACTTGCCCATGGTCATACAAAGGATGGCTGTCTCCATCATAATAGTTGGAAAATTTTTGTTTATGGGGCTCAACAATAAACTTGCCCTCTTGTGGAACAATGCATTGTATGATAATGGTAAGAAGATGCAAATACTGTGTTACATAATCAATGGATGCAAAAACAACATTCTCACCATGTGCTGAAAGTAAGGTGATGCATGAATACATGAATAAGTCCATGCTCCAAAAGAAAAACGCTGTTGGCCTATGAAAATAGGCTCCTGCCAACCCATAGCTCAATTATTTGACATGATTATTGTCAAAGACTCCTCCAATAATGTTGCTTCAATTAGGAAATCCCTCCTAAAATGGAAGTGATTCCTGTTCATCTAAAGCCAAGGAGTAGCCCCCTTGCACCATGACAATGCCATCTCCTACTCCTGCAACATCATACAATATGTGAGAGCAAATCTGCCCTTGCTCTCTCAAGAACAACCAAAGCAACAAAAGTTTTTGCTGCCTCCTCATACTTCCATCATACAAATCATATGATGAAAACATAATGACTAACATGAAGTTCACATCAACACCATACATCCATACTCTTTGCTGCTCAAAGATGCAAGCATCCTGCCACATCTCCTCCATCCCCATACCCTTAGGAAGAGTGTATGCCAAGTGATTTCCAAACTCTTTCAAGAGTAACCAGCGCAACCATGCCTCTTGTTGCCCAGTATCATAGATTTGCAAGTAGCTTTCCAACTTCTTGCTCACCATCCACATCCACCCAATGATTTGTGGATGTCTCCTTCCATCCTCTATCTTGGTACTCCTCTCATGAGGGCTACCATCATCCCAAATCAAATTCCTGTCTCTTCATTTCATGGGATAGTGAAATTCCATCTTCTCAAGGATCAAGTTGATCCCATAAGGACCGAAATAGGTGGTAGGAAAAAACCTCCCATCATGATGTGTATGGCTCAAGAAGTGTCCAACACAAACATGAGAGATGTTATCCATCCTAAGATGTCCTCCATCATCTATCTGTTCCTCCTTGAATCCATAAAGATCCAAGTGTAAGAAGGGAAGAACCTCCTCAAAATGTTGAATAAAATTTCACTCCATGATATGTTGAAGTGCACCTCCAATGAAATCTCTCCATGAGATCTCCTTCTCATGCACGACCCTCCAAAACCAAAGCCTGACCTTGGATCTACTGCAAGTAGAAGTCTCTCTTTGAGCTATGGCATGCTCATTGAGAGAGTGTCATCTAGAGGGGAGAAAGAGTTTCTTATCTCCAGATGTCTACTCCTTCTTATTGCTTCCTTCATGGATTCTTGAATGAAGCTTCCCTTTGAATGCTCCCATGAGGAATGGTTCCTCTTTTCTACATCACTGCTCTTGTACAATGTAGTGCAATTCTGCTGTTCTAAATAAACAATATGAAATGCTGTGGACCCATCCATAATGTTTGCTGAAATGATAAGAGATGGAAATTTAAGCATACCTTAGTGAAATTTGGAACCTCCTTGCAGGGCTGCAAGAGTTTCCGCCTCATATGTGTTGGCTTACCAAATTGTTGAAGATGAAGATTTCTCCTCCATGGTCCCAATAGCGCTGGTACATGCCTCTTCAACTGGTGGTGAGAGCTTCTCCTCCCCTTTGCCAAATATCCTAATCAATCTTTGAGAAAACTCAACAAGAGTTGATACTCTTGCATGGCTCAAATGGCTGAACCACCAAGTATTTTCTTCACCTTCAAGGTGCAGTGCTGCAATTTCTACAGCCTTTCTATCTACTACAGGATGTAGCAGGAAGAAAGCCTCTAGCTTCATCACCCAAACCTCTACTGCACATGTGAGTGATCCATCAAAAGTGGACAATAGGAATCTATTGCCTCTTATCATCCCATAGCTATAGGGTCTTATTTCTTCTTCCAGCTGAATAAATTGTGATAAAGCTAGAGTCTTCTTGAAGGCTCTAGGTTTAGCTTTGTATTTAGCAAGGTACTCACTTAGAATTTCAGATTCCAAGTGTTTTTCATGCTTCCAGTATTCTTCTTTGTGAGAGTAGGAAGTGCCTGTTCCTTCCTCTTCTCCTTTTTCCATCTTCTCAACCTCCTTGGAGAGGTCCTTTCTAGATCTGAAAATTGATGAGAGAAAGATCATCTTCTTCATCGTCTTGATCCCTTCTATCTTCTTATGGCTGAAACTCGCAGGCTGAACCAAAGATCATGCTTTGATACCACTGTAATATCCCAAAATAGGGAAAATATACAACAATAAGAATATCTTAAGATATTCTAAAGTTTGAGTTACAGCAATATGTAAACAAAACAATGGAGTAGCAGTGATACATTAACACATGGAATGCCAGAAGATCCAAATAGCCATCATATTATATCATAGCATTAAAAGTGTATACAAATATTGAGGAAACAATCACTCAAGTGGGCAATGCAACCCTCAATAGAACATATACATGATAAATGAAGAACACTACTACATGAAGAAAGCCCAAGGCTATGAATGCGCAGTATATGAGGAACAACTGCCGAAAAATGATGTTAATACAAAGATATATAAATATACAGCTCATACAATATGGGGTGTAGAGATATAGACTCCCAAAGGAAATTTCTAGACAATCCTCGAAGGATTGGTTGAAATATGAAAAAGTACAAAATGCCAGAGTTGCAGGGAAGCAGCTGCAACTCAAGAACTAGAAATGGATGAAGATAACTGAAGATGCTGCATATGATCACTGAATCTCATCCTGTTAGCACTTGATCTGGACCCCAGGCTGAAAAAGGGAAAAACAGGGTAACATCTAAACCACGCTCAACCTTGTAGCTAGCCCTACAAGGTTAGGAGAGGGCTCTCTCCATGAAAGGATATTCAGTAAAGTGAAAATATGGACTGATTTTAGGCTAGGTATAATAATGGGAAAAAGGTTTTAATAAATGAATTAATTTTCAGGGATGTATGAGATAAAATGGGACAGTTTGAAAACTAGGGAATTAAATCAGGATACAGGGTATTTCATGGGGCAAGTTAGGCAGGAAATTTTAGCAATCAAGTTTAATTAAGGATGGAATGGAAAGACTGGTGAGGAGCTGAAAAGGGCATAAAAAATGGATCCTTTTCAAACAGAAGAATAAACATAGAGTATGAATGTTTTCCCAAGGCAGGGCATAAAAATGGATCCTACCTTTCTATCTTGAAAGCATTCAACAGGAAATGTTTATGAATGAACAATGAAACATAACAATTTACATATGAACAGAAGGAGAGAAAAAATGCTAAAACTCATACCACATGGAACCTAGAAATCAGAGCTGCATCTCTTATTAATTCCCCGTTAAACTTTAAAATGGAGCGCAAAGCTTTCTTTCCACACTATTCCCCTACTACTGAGTTACAGACTTCTTTACAAATGATTTATAATTACATTAAATACACCAGATTTGTGGGAACATAGATCTACAGAAAGAGGAGTTGTTTTAACAGCTGAAGAACTGAAAACTAATCATAGAAAGAAACCCAACAATATGCCCTAAAGAAGGAACAACATTACATTTGATTACTTAGGCAGATTCATGATTTCGCTGTTGAATGATAAATAGGCAATTTGAGGAGCAAATCCCTATCTTTATGCCGATATAGAAATCTTTGTTTTATTTTAGCTTTGCAGCCAACTGATTGTTGCTTTCCATTACTCATTTGAGAAAACTGACCTTTTCAATAATATGCCTTTGAAAAACATAAAATGAAATTATGCTTTGAATGAAGGGAACACCAATTTTTTGAATGAATAGGAGCAAAGGAAAGGAGGTGGGACTCGCATCGCAGCCAGAATTGGAAGGGGTGGGAGGGGGGAATACAGTCATATAATAAACGTTGAAAATATATGTTTGCGATGGTGCCATCGCAATCGGGATTAGGTGTTGAATGTTTTTTGAAACAAAGCCAAAAAGCTCCGATGCGATTGGCGTAAGTTCGATGGGTAATGTAATAAGGGAGCGGGAAATCCCTTTGAAAATAAATAAAAATGATTTTTCATTTTATACAAAGGGACGAATGATTTTTTTTGAAAAGGCAGAGGAATTTTATGGTGGGACCGGGATATGAATAATCGCAATTGGCATCAGGAGAGGGAGTAGAAGAAAAGCATAGATGGAAAGCGCCAATGCGATGGGATAAGCGATGGGGTCGAGTTCTTTATGTAAAACGAAATAAAACATAGTTTAAGATTTACAAAGGTGATTGGGCTTTCTATAATGAACGGGTGGAAGAATTAAGGTGGTGGGACTCATAGGTCCATCGGCATCAGAGAGCAGAGGAGGGCAGGGACAAAGTTTTATATACAATCACCAATTGCGATAAGCGCGATGGCTTGTCAGCTGTTCGATTGGATGAACAAATCGATGGTGGGAGTGCAGTCGGAGGATGCCAATCAGGAGCGCTCAATCGGGAGTTGCATTTTATGGAATCGCCGATTACGATGGGCCCAATCGCATATGGGCCGTCAGATTAGGGGGGCCGATCAACGATCAAGATGCACATCAGAGAGTTTAATCGGGGGTTTTCCATCGGGGGTTGGCCATTGGAGATAGTCAATCACATCGGAATCTTTGTTAACATAAGGGCAAATCGGGGCATGTCGTTTGGATGTTGCGATGCGACGAAAAAGGGAAGGGACTTGGGTTTTATAATATAAAACCTTTTAAAATTTATCATAAGGTTTAAATGGGATGGAGGGGAAGTGGTTTGGAATGGCGGGGTTTTTATATACATAAACTTTATTATAAAGTTGTATGGCATGGAGGGGAAGTAATTATGTGTAAATCACATATGTGTTTTAAATGATTTTATAATGCGATTTTGTAATCAGAGGGGGGGGGGGGAGGGATTTTTAAAGAAAATATTAAACTTTAATAATATAAAGTTTAAGGGAAAGATGAAAAAAGGGGAAGGTTAGGGAATAGGGGACTTTTACTTCACTTAGGCATAAATTTCAATCCAGGAGTCGGTTTTAAGAGTGCAATATACTGTTGGAAAGCTCTTTCCGAGCTCTTTCTGTTGGATCTACTTGGAACATGATTTGATGTTGAACGTGTTGTGGAAAACTTCTCTAAAGGCAGGGTGATGACTTTATGAAGATAACAACTTTTGAATTGTGACTTATTACATATGCTGACATAAAATTACATAATTAATGATAATAAAGGCAAAATATGATGTTTTCACCTCAAAAAATGGTTTTGAGGTGAAAATTACATCAAGCTGAATAAAATATGTCTTTAATCTTCCAGGTGCCGTGACTTTGAGTTTATTGACTTCCTCATGACCTTGCTAATATTTATTGACACTTGACTCATTAATTTGACCATGGTGAGACCCTAGAAACTAATGAGACCCATCCTATGACCTAATGACATGATTCACAAAGTAAAAGTAACCCATGACTAAAGACCATAGAGAGGAGAATCAGCAAGTTTCAAATGAGGGAAAACTGATGAAAAATCACTACCATCAATGAATCCATGACCTAGCGGAATGGTGAAATTTATTGGTATGGGACTTCTAATATGCAAATGCAAAAGAGAAATTTTGATCACTGATGGCAGTATGACTAGACTGACACTAACATTGGCTCCAATGGGGATGGTAGCTCCTTGGAGGTGCCAAGAACATCGTAGACCAAGTAGCCTTATCCATTGGGCATGAAGTCAAAAATACTGAAAACTGACACAATGAAAACTGACTCTGACTCAAGGCTAAGACTAAAAACCATAATAAAACAAAACTGACTTAAGACATGACTCCAACATAATTGAAAAACTGGAAAGATGCTCATGATTGAGATTATTCAGCAAACCTATTCTAATTGTTCTATTCACCACCTAATCAAGTGAAATGGAACAACCAATGCAACCATGTAAGCATCCTGGCTGCTATTTGAATTCTCCCCATGTGCTTTCTAATGAGCAAGTAGAGAGAAGACCTGAAAGGAAACTCCCATGGAAACCTGCAATCAAGTTGAATCTTGATAAACTTGCAAAGCGTGAGTTGACTGGATGACCTCAAGAATGTTGCGAAAGGGTCTTCAGAAAAATAGTTATTGATTTCCATTAATACATCACTGCTCTGTTCCAGGTAGTCTTCATACCTTGATATTAAAATTTCCCTAACATCTGTGCTGTCTTTCTCTGATGATTGCAGCAAGTTGACAAAACGATCCTAAAATTCATGAATAACCAATCTCTGCTGATGATCCCAAACAAAAGAAAAGTCTTCTTCATTAGTCTCCTCATATGACTGCAAAACTTGATATGAGATTAGTAATGAAATGCCTGCTGAACAAGACAATGAAGTCAACTTTTGAATAAAGTTACTGTCAAAACTCTTTTCTAACACATGGTTAGCTAATGGAGAAGGACTTTTACAGCAAACATCATCCAACACATCAGCTATAGGAACATAAAAAACTTGAAAAGACTGTTGCGACGTATCTATTGATTTTAATGAGACTGCATGACACCCTACAGACTGTTCATATTTTTCTTTAGAGATATTATGAAAATTCTGCTTTAGGAACTGAAATGTTTCAAAACATAAGGGTACAGAATCATCTTGCATCATTAGATCATATGTTTTAGCTTCCAAACATTTATCTATTATCTGACCTTTAATTGCGTTTGGTGGCTGCAAATCTGGAGCTAGGGAGGATTTTATATCGCAAATGATTTCATTAATCGTTTCAGGAGAAGATTTCTCATTTACGACTTGCCCAGGAATTTCACTATCTGTCTCAACCTCAACATTAAAACTGAGAGATTATTGATTTCTAATTGCATGAAAGTTATCTTTGATGAACTGAATTGAAGCGAAACAAAGAGGCAGAGATTCCCCGCTTACTTCCATATCACTGTCCTGGATGATATGCATCAGATGGTTACTGTTTTCAAGCTGTTGAAACTGAACTTCCTCCCATAAACTAACTGTCGATAGCTCTGCAAGATTAGCTTTTGTTTGGAAAACATAATCATCATCATTTTATTGATCAAATTTTGGAAAATCATCAACATAAAAGATATCATCAAGAATACATGTCATATCAATGGATCTCTCTTCTCCAAGGTGTTCTATAACACCGTCATTGTTAGATCGATGAAAACTGGGATAAGAAAGATAATTTTTTGGATAAGCCATTTGTTCTTGAACGTTATTTTCATTCCTTGTAGTGATTTTTCGCATTATTTTTTCCACTGAGCCTACCAAAAGGTCAAGCTTTACCTCTGAAGGTGTCAGGTGCTCTGCAACATTCTTCTTTTCTTCTTCCTTCAGCTTTGCTCTTATGATCAACAGATTAGCTTCTACGTCTACTACATTGTTCTGTATCTCTTCAAGTGTTGCTAAGTTCCTTTCTCTCAGCTGAAACTCCATTTCTGGATCAAAAGCGCCCAAGTAATGTAAGAGAGCTGAGCTAGGCGGAGGTCTTATATCGGTACGTATCGAATAATAGACTCGATTGAACCTGGCAGAAAACTGTTGCACTGTCTCCCCTAACTGTCTTTTCAGCTGGGCATACTCTTCTAAAATCAGGAAAGGGTTTTTTTTAACCACCCATCTGTTGAGGAAGACTTTGACGAACTGTTGGAAATCTGAGATGCTCGCATCAGGTAGGGTTTTGAACCAACTCTTGACTTTGCCTTGCTTAACTGTGATTTGGCGCTTTAACTCCTTGCGTTATTTCGGGTTGGGTCCCACTGATATTAACCTGTCGGCTAAAGAATAGCCTTTTACTTTAATAATAGAGATTTTCCAAAGATTGTCGCGTTCAATGTAACCGAGATCTAGCCTTAAACAAAGGTTTCGATATTCTTCATTAACAGATGGCTGGACTATGATTTGCTTTGGAAATAGAATAAACACGTTCATTTCAAGAGCTGGGAATACGTACTCGTAGACAGTCAGATCGCATATCCCCAGTGGAGTCGCCAGAGATGTTAGCACCTGATTTGGACCCCAAGTTGAAAAAGGGCAAAACAGGGTAACATCTAAACCACGCTCAGCCTTGTAGCTAGCCCTACAAGGTCAAGAGAGGGCTTTCTCCATGAAAAGATATTCAATAAAGTGCAAATATGGATTGATTTTAGGCTAGGTATAATAATGGGAAAAAGGTTTTAATAAATGAATGAATTTTCAGGGATGTATGAGATAAAATGGGATAGTTTGAAAAATGGGGAATTAAATCAGGATATAGGGTATTTCATGGGGCAAGATAGGCAAGAAATTTTAGCAATCAAGTTTAATTAAGGATGGAAAAGAAAGACTGGTGAGGAGCTGAAAAGGGCATAAAAAATGGATCTTTTTCAAACAGAAGAATAAACACAGAGTATGAATGTTTTCCTAAGGCAGGGCATAAAAATGGATCCTACCTTTCTATCTTGAAAGAATTCAACAGGAAATGTTTATGAATGAATGATGTAACATAAAAATTTACATATGAACACAAGGAGAGAACAAATGCTAAAACTCATATCACATGGATCCCACAAAGCAGAGCTGCATCTCTTATTAATTCCTTGTCAAACTGTACAATGGAGCGCAAAGCTTTCTTTCCACACTATTCCCCCATTGTTGAGTTATAGAATGCTTTACAAATGATTTACAATTACATTAAATACACCAGATTTGTGGGAACATAGATCCACAAAAAGAGGAGCTGTTTTAACAGCTGAAGAACTGAAAACTAAACATAGAAAGAAACCCAAAAATCTGCCCTAAAGAAGGAGCAACATTACATTTGATTACTTGGGCAGATTCACAATTTCGTTTTTGAATGATAAATAGGCAATTTGAGGAGCAAATCCATATCTTTATGCTACTGTAGAAATCTTTGTTTTATTTTAGCTTTGCAGCCAGCTTACTGTTGCTTTCCATTACTTGTTTGAGAAAACTGACTTTTTTGAAAAACATAAAATGAAATTATGCCTTGAATGAAGGGAAAGCCAATTTTTTGAATGAATAGGAGCGAAGGAAAGGAGGCAGGACCCGCATCACAGTCAGAATCGGAAGGGGTGGGAGGGGGGATACATTCATATAATAAATGTTGAAAATATACGTTTGCGATGGTGCCATCGCAATCGAGATCGGGGGTTGAATTTTTTTTGAAACAAAGACAAAAAGCTTCGATGCGATTGGTGTAAGTCCGATGGGTAATGTAATAAGGGAGCGGGAAATCCCTTTGAAAATAAATAAAAATGATTTTTAATTTTATACAAAGGGACGAATGATTTTTTTAAAAAAGGCAGAGGACTTTTATGGTGGGACCGGGATATGAATAATCGCAATCGGCATCGGGAGAGGGATCGGAAGCAAAGCACAGATGGAAAGTGCTGATGCGATGGGATAAGCGATGGGGTTGAGTTCTTTATGTAAAACTAAATAAAACATAGTTTAAGATTTACAAAGGCGAATGGGATTTTTATAATGAACGGGCGGAGGAATTTAGGTGGTGGGACCCGTAGGTCCATTAGCATCGGAGAGAGAAGGAGGGTAGGGACAAAGTATTATATACAATCGCCGATTGCGATAAGCGTGATGGCTTGTCAGCCGTTCGATTAGATGAACAAATCGATGACGGGAGTGCAGTCGGAGGATGTCAATCGGGAGTGCTCAATCAGGAGTTGCATTTTATGGAATCGCCGATTGCTATGGGCCCGATCGCATATGGGCCGTCGGATTAGGGGGGCCAATCAACGATCAAGATGCACATCAAAGAGTTTAATCGGGGGTTTTCCATCAGGGGTTGGCCATCGGAGATAGTCAATCGCATCGGAAGCTTTGTTAACATAAGGGCCAATCGGGGTGCGTCGTTTGGATGTTGCGAAGCAACAGAAAAGGGAAGGGACTTGGGTTTTATAATATAAAACCTATTAAACTTTATCATAAGGTTTTAAATGGGATGGAAGGGAAGTGGTTTGGAATGGTGGGGTTTTTATATACATAAACTTTATTATAAAGTTGTATGGCATGGAGGGGAAGTGGTTATGTGTAAATCGCATATGTGTTTTAAATGATTTTATAATGCGATTTTGTAATCGGAGGGGGGTAAAAAGGGATATTTAAAGAAAATATTAAACTTTAATAATATAAAGTTTAAGGGAAAGATGAAAAAAGGGGAAGGTTAGGGAATAGGGGACTTTTACTTCACTGAGGCATAAATTTTAATCCAGAAGTCATTTTTAAGAGTGCAATATACCGTTGGAAAGCTCTTTCCGGGCTCTTTCTGCTGGATCTAATTGGAACATGATTTGACGCTAAACGTGCTACAGAAAACTTCTTTGAAGGTAGGGTGATGACTTTATGGAGATAACAACTTCTGAATTGTGACTTATTACATATGCTGACATAAAATTACATAATGAATGATAATAAATGAAAAATATCATGTTTTCACCTTAAAAAATGGTTTTGAGGTGAAAATTACATCAAGCTGAATAAAATATGTCTTTAATCTTCCAGGTGCTGTGACTTTGAGTTTATTGACTTCCTCATGACCTTGCTGATATTTATTGACACTTGACTCATTAATTTGACCATGGTAAGACCCATCCTATGACCTATTGACATGATTCACAAAGTGAAAGTAACCCATGACTAAAGACCATAGAGAGGAGAATCAAAAAGTTTTACATGAGGGAAAATTGATGAAAAATCACTACCATCAATGAATCCATGACCTAGCGGAATGGTGAAATTTATTGGTATGGGACTCATAATATGAAAATGAAAAAGAGAAATTTTGATCACATGGAAGTATGACTAGACTGAAACTAACACATCCAATGGATCTATCAGGTGAAATGATGATCCAATCACTGAAGATCTCACCCTCCAAAATAATGGTACAAACTCCTACTGCAAATACACTCAGAAATAACACAGTCAAGGAGATGGAATACACTGTAGGAGATGGGAAGTGCTTGGCCTGATGCCAAAGATGTGCAATCAGCTCCAAAATCTTCCTCGCTGATCTCCCATAGGAATAGAAGCTCCCTCCTCTGAAAGATACACCAAGGAAATGGTGTTGTGGAACCCTCCACTGCAACACCCGCAATACAACGTTTCCTGCTACAGGAATAACGGTGTAGGTGAAGGAGGTGGCTTGGCCTTGAGCCTGAAATGTGGAGAATGGAGTAAAATCCCTCAAGAGGCTTCTCAAGAAGGGAGAAGGATTCCTAAATAGGAAATCCCTTGTGCTATGCCGCACAATAATCTCAGTTAAACAACTGAAGAGAGAAAATAGTCATGTAGACCAAATTCTATACTCAATAACCTATCCTCCTAT
The DNA here is from genome assembly GCA_034641835.2 of Pinus albicaulis. Lineage (NCBI taxonomy): Eukaryota > Viridiplantae > Streptophyta > Pinopsida > Pinales > Pinaceae > Pinus > Pinus albicaulis. The sequence goes on from JAXQQM020061092.1 coordinate 26,450, forward strand.
GGCTGCCTTGTCCTCCCTTTATAAAAATGAAAGCCTCCTTGCCTTGGCCCCCACACATTAGGGTTTCCTCCACCAAATGATCTCTCCCCCATTCACACTGCGTTGTCTTTCAAAGTGATCCATTCCCACTATGGCAGCACTGTTGACTTGGTCAAAATTGACCTTGTCCTCATGCATTTTCCCCTTTTCACACTTGAGGGTGAAAAATGTAGCTAATCTGATGATACTTTTCACACTATGATGGATTTTATTTATATTCATGGGTCTCCTTACCAATTTATTCACCTCTGAGATGATACAAGCAAAATTAATGTTCCAATTAGCTTCATGATAATTTTTGGAACATTACATAATGGTAGCCACCCATCTACTAAAGATATATATACAATCATGTGATATGATCCATATAGTGTAAGCAATCCAACAAATGGCTACTTAATTGAATCATGCTCACACTTTCCTTGAGCAGGCAAAAGAAACAAAAGATAGGAAACTAAAAGTGTCCACTGAACATGCGTTCACGTTCCATAAATACAAGAAGATTCATCTTCCCAGATGGCTGCGACAAACTGACCAAAGGATCATGAATAACATGCAACATAATCTTTTATGGATGAATTAAAACAAGAAAACAAACCTCCTTCCAAAATGTTTCTTTTTCTATGTGCTAAAACTGATCAAATTCATTAATGAATGCTGCAATATCAACCTTCATTATTGGCTGTAACAAAGTTGCCATAGGACCTTGAAAATCATGAAAAATTAGCTCTTGTTGATTTGGAGGAATCAATAATCATCCTTCTGTTGCAATTAGCTACTCTTTGTGACGAATTTCAGCAAGAGTGTGCTCTTGGTCTTCAAAATTTTCTGAACATATAGATGAAGATGTTTCCTCTTGAAAAAAAATTCAAGAAATGAAATGTTTGAAGAAGAATCTGAATGATACTCCTCATCAATGTCTTGGTCTCCTGAACACTGCTGAATATATTCATATATTTCAAGGGAATGCATGTGATCTTCATTAATTGATTGCTGATTAATATTATCTTTAGTCAAAGAAGACATTATTTGCTGGAAATTATCATGAAAACAATATTATTTTGCAAGATGCTTTAGAACAAACTCTTCTATTTCATTGTTCTCTTCTTGATCCTTGACAATCTGATCAGTTACATTTCCAGCTGCAGAAATTGTTGTCTACTGGGAATCCACCTGAATGTCATGGAAAAAAACCTCTTCTATTTCCTCCTGATGAGAAAATAAATCAAACCAGGATTCTTCAATCTCACAAGGCATTAAATCCTGATCATATATGTCAATTCACATACACTGAAAAATATCATCAAGCTTTCCACATAAACTTTCTATTAGCACTATAGAAGGATACACTTGTTTATAATTTTTACAAAATGTTGTGTAGAAATCTTTAAGAGAACATAGACTAGCAGATGGAAACATCTCATACCAAAAACTTTCTCTTTCTTCTAAGTTTTCCATAAATATCTTCATCAAGCAGTCTTCATGAATTTCAACCCCTAGCCTATGTATGTGGATATGAAACTTAGTCAAATGCAAAGAAGCGTCTTCTCCTTCTTGATATTTAAATTTAGGAAGATAGGTTAACCAATAAACATGAGGCATCAGGTTTGGAAAACCATATATATGAGATCTATCCATAGGATAATACCTTCTAGCAATTGAATCCATCTTGAAAACAGTGAAGTCACCAAGAAATTCTTCAAGCTACTTGTTTTGAACAATAAAGTCGTCATGAAAACTATGACCTTTTGGATTCTTCCACACTGGATTCACCAGGTGGAATATGCACAACCTTATTGTGCCTAACCATTTTTCACCATTAGAAACTACAGCTAATATTTTTTAGTATCCCAAAATAGGGAAAATAAGAAGTAGTGGGAATATCTTACAATATTCCAAAAATGCACTGCTCAGCAATGCATTCACAAAAAAATGCATTTCTAGAAATGTATGCCATAAAAATTTAAACCATCACTTGGATCCATTATATATGTCCCTCTATCATGTAAATCCAAGAGGAGATCAGAAAAAAAAGAAACTAGGTGAGGTAAACAGACCTCCCACAACTAGTGTAGCTGGAAATCACTAAAACCCCAAAAAACTGCTACTCAGAAATAATACATAAAGGAGACTGTGCAGTATTATGTAATATCCATTTTAAAGGATATTCCTAAAACACATCTAAATCTAAACTAGAGATGGAATATATTTCACCTCTGAAAGAGGATGAGATCTGGAGGCTACTTGGCCCTCACCAAACTTTGTCTATAGAGTAAAGGCAAACACAATAGATGGTACAACGATAGAATGTCTCCAAGGGAAAATAACTAGTGTTGCGGCTCATACAACAAGACATAAAATGCTAGAAACAGTCTATGAAACAGATACACATAAACTAGAGAAATCGCTGAGCCATTTTATTATGCTGAGAATTATAAGAAAATACAATAGGTGCTCAGGTGACAACACCTAAAAATTGCACAAGGAAAATCAAGAGATATTCTCAGAATGATAGAGGAACAACGGTTCTCCGATCTGCGTTCAAGCGGCTGGGATGTACTGCCGTATAGCTACTATTGTGCTGCGGCTGAATGAGATCCACCAAGGTAATATCACAATTCCGCCCAACGCCCTCAGTAGGTTCGGCTGGCCTCTTGCACCACCTCTAGACCCGAAACCTCCAAAATGATAACAACACGGAGCTCACACGAAATGAGCTACGACCTTCTCACTCAAGACTGCGCAGCCACTAATGGCACCACTCCGCAAGAAGCTCCAAACCCGATTCTCCTATAAAACAATGATAGGACTGCCTCACCCGAGCAGGCACTCAAAGTCCCCTGGGGTTGAGGGTGATATCTTCACATGGAGACACTCGGTGCACTAAAAAATGCTGCAGATAGGCTAAACAGCTGGCGTGCTCAAAGTCGTAGCTACCAGTTCAATATGAATAAACTCGAATGATTTGCAATGGCTCTCCTCCTCTCCATATATAGAAAATGAAGGCTCTCTATGGGCCCTAATTCTAATTATGGTTTCCATTCCTTTAGAAGCTTCCCTCCTACGTTTTCCATGTAGTGCTTTCCCCCTAATACCCTGCGCTGGTTGACTTGGTCAAATCTCTTTGCAAATGTCTCTTTTCACACAATTGGTGTGAAATCTAGTTCCATGGCTGATCCCTTTTCATACTAGAGGGATTTCATTTATGTTTTTATTATTATTGGGCCTCCTTTCCTAATTATTCATCTCCTAAATGAATTTAGACAAAACTTAATGTTCCAATTTATTGAAGAAAAAATTGGAACATTACAGTCATCCCCTCCCAATTGTTGCTTGTCCCCAAGCAACTGCAAGGATAGAATTGGAAAGTCTCCACTCATGGCATGGAGTCTGAAATATGGTGAGGAACATCTCCCTCATGTGGATCATCCATCCCCAAGAAATCATCCAAACAAAATGAGCCACCTCCCAACAAGGTAACTCCTGAAAATCTCCTTCCACCTCAAGCATCCGGTAATGAAGGTGGGCTGAAAATCTAAGCTTGGAAAGCATCATAGATTACCCCATGCTGTCCTTCTATCCACTCATGAAAATTTTAGAGTGTATGCTGATCCTGGGCTGCAAAAGTATTGCCATCAAATGGAAAAATGAAGAAAAATCCTCCAAAGAGCTCTCCTCCAACAATGAAGAACAAGCGGGCCCAAAACATATTATCCATGATGAATAGGACATGGTCATAATAGAATATCCCAAGGAGAATTTTGCTGCAAGTTTTACATGATGATGCATGATGAAAACAATATCTCACAAGGATACAGTGCAGTTCCACTCACTGCAACTTGAGAAAATGACATGGCAAGAAATGTACAAGATTCATCACATCTACTAAAGGATAGTAAATGACTGAATGTAACAACAATACATGATCAAGCACTTTCCCATGGTTGTAAAATGGATGAATATCAGCCTCATGGCCCACCTCAAAAGGAAACAAACATGTGGTTGTGGTGGCTATATCTCCTCCCATGCCCCCATTAGAACATGTAGTGCAGAAAATGTGGGAATTATCCCCACCCAAGGACACATCCATCTCATGTGTCGCTCTCATAATCATGCTCCCTTGAAAAATCTGATCTATATCAACATACGAAGTCATGATCAACAATGATATGAAGAAAATTCTGAAGGTTTCAAGTGATGCTAGAAGGTACCAACAACTTCTCAAACAAGTACAACACAGTTTTACAAGTTGCTGCTTGATAAAAGTACATGGAAAAATGTTTCTTCTTACATGGTTAATCATGCATGTCTTCATATGACACATGTTAGAGTGCACAAGATGAACATACATGTGATGATAAAACATTTTCCCAAGGCCACAAAAGAGATGGTTGCCTCCATCATGTAGATTGGCCCAATATAACTCATGGAGCAATGTGACAAGCTTGCCCTCTTGTGAAGAAATGCACTACATAATATTGGTAAGAGTGTGCAAATCAATGAATGTATAAACAAACTCCTCACCATATGTTGGAAGTAAGATGGTACATGGGTCCATAAATGAGTCCTCCACAGTGTTTTGGCATGCCATGAAGAAGAATGAACCATGTGCTGCAAGAAGATAATCCTCCTCATGCTTGAAAACCCAAGTCAAGAAGAATATGCCATAGTGGTAGATGGCTCTATCATCATTACCTCCTGTTTTATCATCAAGTGAAATAAATATGAAATGATCCTGGAACCTGTGGGTTATGGATCCTCCACATTTCCGCTGGGCACACTTCATCCATAAGGCTCTGCTCGAAAGTGACAACGCTGTGAGCTTATGCAAATAAGCCCCTGCCAATACCAAACTCTGTTCTTTGACATTCCCCTTGTCAAATATTCCTCTAATAATGCTGCAACAAATATGGAATACTCCCCAAGATGGAATAGCTCCCAAATCATCAAAGGCCAAAGAGATAATTCCATCTCCTCTTCTTGCAACATCATGCAAAGTGTGAGAGTAAATCTGCTCTTGCTCTCCCAAAAACGGGCAAAGCAACAAGACATTTTGCTGCCTCCCCATACCTCCATCATACCGATCATGTGATGGAGACATGATGAATGATATGAGTATCATATCAACACCATGCATCCATACTCTATGCTGCTCAATGATGTAAGTACCCATCCTCTTACTCTTAGGAAGAGTGTTTTCCAAGTGATGGCCAAACTCTTTCAAGAGTAACCAGCGCAGCCAAGCCTCCTGCTGCCCAGTATCATAGATCTGCAAGTAGCCTCCTAGCTCCTTGCTCATCAACCAAATCCAATCAATCACTTGTGGACGCCTCCTTCTCCTTATCTTGGTACTACTCCCATGAGGGCTACCATCCTCCCAAATCAAATTCCTATCTTTGCACTTCATGGGATTTTGAAATGTAAGCTTCTCAAGGATCAATGAGACCCTATCAAGAATCAAATAGGTGGTAGGAAAAAACCTCCCATCATGATGTGTATGGCTCAAGGAATGTCCAACATAGGCATGAGAGACGTTATCCATCTTAAGATGTCCTCCATCTTCTATCTGCTCTTGTGAGAAAGGAAGAAAATATTTGCACTCCATGGTGTGTTGAAGTGCACCTCTGATGAGATCTCTTCGTGAGACCTCCCTTTTATCAATAGTATTCCAAAACCAATGAGGTCTTGGTTCTAAAAGTAGAAGTTCCTTTTTGAGCTGAGAGGAGCTCATTGAGAAAATGTCATCTTAAAGGGAGAAAGGGTTTCTTACTCCAAGATGTCTACCATCAATCTTCAAGGCTTCAAACCCAAACCTCCAATGTGATGTACAATCCAACAATGGCCCATGAGAATGATGGTTTGATTCCTTCTTGAGTGTTTCCATGTTGCATAGCGCAGTGCAACCAAGATGCTCTATAGTAGCAATGGGATATGACCCTTGGTCATGCAAAAGTAAATCTCCACATTGATCAAAAGAATTTGCTGCAAAAATTGAATGTGGAAATATTTTCATACCTTGATGTGCATTTGGAACTTCTTGCAGGGCTACAAGAGTCCCTTCCTCAAAAGTGTTGGCTGCCCCAACTGTTGATGCATGTGGTTGCTCCTCCATGAGTGTGACAACATTATCACAAGCCTCCTCAAGAGGTGATGTGATCTTTTCTTTCTTTGCTCTTTCTCCATCAAAGGTTTGGATCAACCTTTGAGTGAACTCTGCAAAAGTCTTCACCCTTGCATGGCTCAAGTGGCTGCACCACCAATCATATGCTTCACCCTCCAAGTGAAGCACTAAGATTTCAATAGCTTCTTTCCTTGCTACAGGATGTAGTAGGAAAAATTCCTCCAACTTTCTCACCTAATGTAATATTCCTATTTCGGGAATGTCAGCAATCAAAAATCTATTCCAGAGATTGACTGAGAGAGAATTTATCGGATGTGTCACCTTCTCAAGGAAGTGTGAGATCCGAAGGCTATCTGGCCCTTTTCAGACTCTGTCTATAGAGCTTCTTGAAGGATCCCACTCAAGGATGAGTTACAACAATATGCAAACACATATATGAACATACCATGAAGAGACAACATTATACAATGAGCTATGAGACAAGAATATGGACATATATTCAAGAATAATGTATAGCAGCAAAGAGTGTACAAGTCTTGAGGAAACAACCTCTCAAGAAAGGCAATGCAAGCCTCAATAATACATGTACATGAATATGAAGGAGCAGTGCTATTTCTGCATAAACCCAAGCTATGAGGACGCAGTTTATAAGAGGCACTGATCCATGATAACTGAAATATATGACATTACATGGCTCAAATACACTAGGGGAGCAAAGCTCTAACCCTTAGAAGCACAAACACATCAATCCTTTAGAGGATTGGCTAAAATATACAAAATGGCAAAGATGCCGGAGTTGCTGGGCAGCTGCTGCAACTGAAATCTGGATCTCAATAAAGAAAGCTGAATAAGATGAAATATCTGAAGTAAACCCTCTCCAATGGGCTCCAAAGTGGAAGGCTAATCCTTACACGTGAAATCTTGCCCTCCAATCAATCTGTAAAACCCCGCAGAAATTGCACTACGAAAATAACACAGTTACTAGAGAAAACTGCGCAGTAGGGGAAAGAATATGAGTTGGCCTGATGACAAGATCTGCAAATGAGATCTAAAGCTTCCAAATAAAATAAATACTCTCCCTCTGAAAAAAATGCAATGGAATAGGTGTTGTGGAGTCTCCACGACAACACCCTACAACACACTATTATGCTGCTGCAACAATAACGTTGTGGAGGAGTTATGAATACGTTGCTCCACTATGAAAGCTACACACCAATTCTCCTGCAAAATACTGATGGAAAAACCTCACCTGAGCAGGCACTCAAAGTCCCCCGGGGCTGAGGGTGAGATCACCAAACGGAGACACTCGGTGCACTAAATAGTGCTGTAGACTAGTTAATCAACCAACGTGCTCAAGAAGTCGAAATGACCAGCTCCATATCATAAACATATGCATGCCCTGCAATGGCTCTCCTCCTCCCCATATATAGAAAATGAAGGCTCTCCATGGGCCCTACTTCAAATTAGGGTTTCCCTTCCTCTAGAAGCATCCCTCCTACATTGTCCATGTAGTGCTTTCCAGCTCATACCCTACGTTGGTTGACTAGGTCAAACCTCTTTGCAAATGTCTCTTTTCACACATGGGGGTGTGAAATCTAGTTCCATGGCTGATCCCTTTTCATAATAGAGGGATTTAATTTATGTTTTTATTATTATTGGGCCTCCTTTCCCAATTATTCATCTTCTAAATGAATTTAGACAAAAATTAACGTTCCAATTTATTGAAGAAAAATTTGGAACACTACAATCCTCCCCTCCCAAATGTTGCTTGTCCCCAAGAAACTGCAAGAACAGAACTGGAAAGTCTCCACTCAAGGAATGGATTCTAAAATATGGTGAGGAACGTTTCCCTCATGTGGACCCTCCATCCCCAAGCAATCATCCAAAAAAAATGAACCACCTCCCAACAAGGTAACTCCAGAAAATCTCCTTTCACCTCAAGCTCCGGTAATGAAGGTGGGCTGAAAATCTAAACTTGGAAAGCATCATAGCTTACCCCATGCTATCCTTCTTTCCACTTATGACAAGTGAAGAGTGTATTCTGATCTTGGGCTGCAAAATTATTGCCCTCAAATGGCAAAATGAAGAAAAATACTCCAAAGAGTTCTCCTTCAACAATGAAGAACAGGCGGGCCCAAAACATATTATCCATGATGAATAGGACATGGTCATCATTGAGCATCCCAAGGAGAATTTTGCTACAAGTTTTACATGATGATGCATGATGAAAACAATATCTCACAAGGATACGACGCAGTTCCACCCACTGCATCTTCAGAAAATTACATGGCAAGCAATGTACAAGATTCATCACATCTACTAAAGAATAGAAAATGGCTGAATGTAACAACAATACATGATCAAGAACTTGCCCATGGCTGTAAAATGGATGAATAGCAGCCTCATGGCCCACCTCAAAAGGAAACAAACATGTGGCTGTGGTGGCCATATCTCCTCCCATGCTCCCATTAGAACAAGTAGTGCAGAAAATGTGAGAATTTTTCCCACTTAAAGACACATCCAACTCATGTGTCTCCATCATAATCATGCTTCTCATACAAACCTGACCTATATCAGCAAATGAAGTCATGATCAGCAATAGAATTAAGAGAATGCTGAAGGTTTCACGTGGTGCAAGAAGGTACCAACAGCTTCCCAAACAAGTACATCGCAGTTTTACAAGTTGCTGCTTGAGGAAAGTACAAGGAAAAATGGTTCTTCTTACATGGTTAATCATGCGTGTCCCCATATGATACCTGTTAGAGTGCATAAATTGAACATACAAGTGATGACAAACATTTTCCCATGGCCATAAAAGAGATGGCTGCCTCCATCATGTATATTTGCCCAATACAGCTCATGGAGCAATGTGAAAAGCTTGCCCTCTTGTGAAGCAATGCGCTGCATAGGAATGGCAAGAGTGTGCAAATCAATGAATGTATATACAAACTTCTCACCATATGTTGGAAGTAAGATGGTACATGAGTCCATACATGAGTCCTCCATAGTGTTTTGGCATGCTATGAAGAAGAATGAACCATGTGTTGCAAGAAGATAATCTTCCTTATGCTTGAAAACCCAAGTCGAGAAGAATATGCCATAGATGTCTCTATCATCATTACCTCCTCTTTTTTCATCAAGTGCAAAAAATATGAAGTGATCCTGGGACCTACGGGCTATGGATCCACCATATTTCCGCTGGGCACACTTCATCCATAAGTCTCTGCTCCAAAGTGACAACGATGTGAGCTTATGCAAATAAGCCCCTGTCAATACCAAAATCTGTTCTTTGACATGCTCTTTGTCAAATATTCCTCTAATAATGCTGCAAAAAATATGGAATACTCCCCAAGATGGAAGAGCTCCCAAATCATCAAATACCAAAGAGATAATTCCATCTCCTCTTCCTGCAACATCATGCAAAGTGTGAGAGAAAATCTGCTCTTGCTCTCCCAGAAACAGGCAAAGCAACAAGACATTTTGCTGCCTCCCCATACATCCAACATACCAATTATGCGATGAAGACATGACGAATGATATGAGTATCATATCAACACCATGCATCCATACTCTATGCTGCTCAATGATGTAAGTACCCATCCTCTTACTCTTAGGAAGAGTGTTTGCCAAGCGATGGCCAAACTCTTTCAAGAGTAACCAGTGCAGCCAAGCCTCCTGCTACCTAGTATCATAGATTTGCAAGTAGCCTCCTAGCTCCTTGCTCATCAACCAAATCAACTCAATCAGTTGTGTATGCCTCTTTCTCCTCATCTTGGTACTCATCCCATGAGGGCTACCATCCTCCCAAATCAAATTCTTGTCTTTTCACTTCATGGGATTTTGAAATGTAAGCTTCTCAAGGATCAACGAGACCCTATCAAGACCCAAATAGGTGGTAGGAAAAAACCTCCCATAATGATGTCTATGGATCAAGGAATGTCGAACACAAGCATGAGAGATGTTATCCATCTTAAGATGTCCTCCATCTTCTATCTGCTCTTGTGAGAAAGGAAGAAAATATTTACACTCCATGGTGTGTTGAAGTGCACCTCTGATGAGATCTCTCCTTGAGACCTCCCTTTTATCAATAGTCTTCCAAAACCAATGTGGTCTTGCATCTAAAAGTAGAAGTTCCTTTTTGAGCTGAGAGGATCTCATTAAGAAGGTGTCATCTTGAAGGGAAAAATGGCTTCTTACTCCAATATATCTACCATCAATCTTCAAATCTTCAAACCCCAACCTCCAATATGATATAAAATCCAAAAATGGCTCCTGAGAATGATGGTTTGACTCCTTCTTGAGTGTTTCCATGTTGCACAGTGCAGTGCAACCAAGTTGCTCTATAGTAGCAATGAGATTTGACCCTTGGTCATGCAAAATTAAATCTCCACATTGATCAGAAGAATTTTCTACAACAATGAAATGTGGAAATGTTTTCATACCTTGATGTGCATTTGGAACTTCTTGTACAGCTGCAAGAGTCCCTTCCTCAAAACTGTTGGCTGCCCCAGCTGTTGATGCATGTGGCTGCTCCTGCATGAGTGTGACAGCTTTATCACAAGCCTCCTCAAGAGGTGACGTGATCTTTTCTTTCTTTTCTCTTTCTCCATCAAAGGTTTGGATCAACCTTTGAGTGAACTCTGCAAAAGTCTTCACCCTTGGGTGGCTCAAGTAGCTACACCACCAATCATAGGCTTCACTATCCAAGTGCAATGTTGAGATTTCAACATCTTCTTTCCCTGCTATAGGATGTAGTAGGAAAAATGCCTCCAACTTTCTCACCCAAGTTCTTGCATTGGATGACCCATCAAAGCTAGACAACAAAAATATATTGCCTTTGATTTCTTTTCTGTTGCATGGTATCTTATATTCCTTCAGCTGGATGAAATGAGGAAAATCTAGAGTCTCCCTAAAGGCTATAGGTTGAGATCTATACTCAACAAGGTAATCACTGAGGATCTAATGATCCAAGTATCTTCCATGCTCAATATCTTATTCTTGATGAGAATAGGAAGTGCATGGTACTTCCTCTTCTTTTTGTTCAATCTTCTTGACCTCCTCAAAGGTGGATGCATTTCCTCTGGATCTAAAAATAGATGAGAATAAACTCATATTTTTCAACGTTCTTATCTTCTTGGGCTTAGACTCACAAGGGTCAATGGATCCCGGATACGTGGGAAAAGGTGTCCTCCTAGTGGTATATTTCAACTCTGAGCACTGCGTGCTAGATCCCCCACTGTTCCTTCCACCTCCATCCTGCCTGAGCTAACAGTAATATTTGAAGGGAAGATCTGCTCTGAAGTCTTCCCCCATGGACTGCCATTTTAGAAAATAATTTCCAAAGGGTATATGATCATGCTGCCTCCCTTTCTCACTCGATACTGGAGGTAAGAATGTAGGCATCGTGATCTTGGTTGGCCTACTAAAGACTGGCGAATGATGGTCACACTTTTGTGAGACCCCCATATTTCCGCCTCTAATGTGTTTGGTGGGAAAGATTCTGCCTACCCTCTTTTTTCATAGAAAAATATCCCCACAGCTGAGGTAAGAACTTGGCTCTGATACCACTGTAGTATTCCTATTTCGGGAATGTCAGCAATTAACAATCAATTCTAGAGATTTACTGAGAGGGAATTTACCGGATGTGTGACCTTCTCAAGGAAGTGTGAGATCCGGAGGCTATCTAGCCCTTTTCAGACTCTGTTTATAGAGATGCTTGAAGGATCCCAGTCAAGGGTGAGTTACAGCAATATGCAAACACATATATGAACATACCATGAAGAGACAGTGTTATACAATGAGCTATGAGACAAGAATATGGACATATAGCCAAGACTAATGTATAGCAGCAAAGAGTGTACAAGTCTTGAGGAAACAACCTCTCAAGAAAGGAAATGCAAGCCTCAATAATACATGTACATGAATATGAAGGAGCAGTGATATTTCTGCATAAACCCAAGCTATGAGGAAACAGTTTATAAGAGGTACTGATCCATAATAACTGTAAGATATGATATTATATGGCTCAAATACACTAGGGGAGAAATTATCTAACCCTTAGAAGCATAATTACATCAATCCTTTAGAGGATTGGCTGAAATATACAAAATGGAAAAAATGCCGAAGTTGCTAGGCAGATGCTGCAACTCAAATCTAGATCTCAATAGAGAAGGCTGAATAAGATGAAATATTTGAATTAAACCCTCTCCAATGGGATTCAAAGTGGAAATTTGATCCTTACTTGTGAAATCTCGCCCTCCAATCAATCTGTAAAACCCCACAAAAATTTGACTATGAAAATAATGTAGTTACTAGAGAAAACTACGTAGTAGGGGCGAGAATAGGAGTTCGCCTGATGCCAAGATCTGGAAATGGGCTCTAAATATGCCAAAGGAAAGAAAGAATCTCCCTCTGAAAAACACGAAATGGAATAGGTGTTGTGGAGTCTCCACAGAAACGCCCTACAACATAGTATTATGCTGCTGCAGCAATAACATTGTGGAGGAGTTATGAATATGCTACTCCACTATGAAAGCCACACACCAATTCTCCTAAAAAATATTGATGTAACAACCTCACCCGAGAAGGCGCTCGAAGTCCCCCGAGGCTGAGGGTGAGAATCTCCGAACGGAGACACTTGGTGCACTAAACAATGTTGTAGACTAGCTAAACAACCAGGATGCTCAAGAAGTTGAAATGACCAGCTCAATATCATAAACATATGCATGAATGGCGATGGCTCTCCTCCTCTCCATATATAACAAATGAAGGCTCTCCATGGGCCCTACTTTTAATTAGGGTTTCCCTTCCTCTAGAAGCTTCCCTCCTACGTTGTCCATGTAGTTCTTTCCACCTCATACCCTGCGCTGGTTGACTTGGTCAAACCTCTTTGCAAATGTCTCTTTTCACACATGGGGGTGTGAAATCAGTTCCATGGTTGATACCTTTTCATACTAGAGGGATTTCATTTATTTTTTTATTATTATGGGGCCTCCTTTCCCAATTATTCATCTCCTAAATAAATTTAGACAAAAATTAATGTTCCAATTTATTGAAGAAAAATTTGGAACATTATAGTCCTCCCCTCCCAAATGTTGCTTGTCCCCAAGCAACTGCAAGGATAGAACAGGAAAGTCTCCACTCAAGGCATGGAGTTTGAAATATGGTGAGGAACATCTCCCTCATGTGGATCATCCATCCTTAACCAATCATCGAAACAAAATGAACCACCTCCCAACAAGGTAACTCCTGAAAATCTACTTTCACCTCAAGCTCCGATAATGAAGGTGGGCTGAAAATATGAACTTGGAAAGCATCATAGCTTACCCCATGCTGTCCTTCTCTCCACTCATGACAAGTGTAGAGTGTATTTTGATCTTGGGCTGCAAAATTATTTCCCTCAAATGGAAAAATGAAGAAAAATCCTCCAAAGAGTTCTCCTCCAACAATGAAGAATAGGCGGGCCCAAAACATATTATCCATGATGAATAGGACATGTTCATCATAGAATATCCAAAGGAGAAGTTTGCTGCAAGTTTTACATGATGATGCATGATGAAAAAAATATCTCACAAGGATACATCGTAGTTCCACCCACTGCAACTTCAGAAAATTACATGGCAAGCAATGTACAAGATTCATCACATCTACTAAAGGATAGTAAATGGCTGAATGTAACAACAATACATAATCAAGAACTTTCCCATGGTTGTACAATGGATGAATATCAGCCTCATGGCCCACCTCAAAAGGAAACAAGCATGTGGCTATGGTGGCCATATCTCCTCCCATGCTTCCATTAGAACATGTAGTGTAGAAAATGTGAGAATTTTTCCCACTTAAAGACACATCCAACTCATGTTTCTCCATCATAATCATACTTCTCATACAAATCTGATATATATCAGAAAATTAAGTGATGATCAGTAATAGAATGAAGTGAATGCTGAAGGTTTCATGTGGTGAAAGAAGGTACCAACAGCTTCCCAAACAAGTACATTGCAATTTTACAAGTTGCTGCTTGAGGAAAGTACAAGGCAAAATGTTTCTTCTTACATGGTTAATCATGCATGTCCCCATATGATACATGTTATAGTGCATAAACTGAACATATAAGTGATGATTAAAACATTTTCCCATGGCCACAAAAGAGATGGCTGCCTCCATCATGTATATTGGCCCAATACAACTCATGGAGCAATTTGACAAGCTTGCCCTCTTGTGAAGAAATGCACTGCATAAGAATGGTAAGAGTGTGAAAATCAATGAATGTATATACAAAATTCTCACCATATGTTGGAAGTAAGATGGTACATGGATCCATGAATGAGTCCTCCATAGTGTTTTGGCATGCTATGAGGAAAAATGAACCATGTGCTGCAAGAAGGTGCTTGGAACCCCAAGTCAAGAAGAACATGCCATATTGGTAGATGGCTCTATCATCATTACCTCCTCTTTTATCATCAAGTGCAATAAATATGAAATTATCCTGGGACCTGTGGGTTATGGATCCTCCACATTTCTGTTGGGCACACTTCATCCATAAGGCTCTTCTCCAAAGTGATAGCGCTGTGAGCTTATGCAAATAAGCCCCTGTCAATACCAAACTCTGTTCTTTGACATGCTCTCTATCAAAGATACCTATAATAATGCTGCAAAAAATATGGAATACTCCCCAAGATGGAAGATAACCCAAATCATCAAAGATGAAAGAGATAATTCCATCTCCTCTACCTGAAACATTATGCAAAGTGTGAGAGCAAATCTGCTCTTGCTCTCCCAGAAACAAGCAAAGAAACAAGACATTTTTCTGCCTCCCCATACCTCCATCATACCGATTATGTGATGAAGACATGATGAATGATATGAGTATCATATCAACACCATGCATCCATACTCTATGCTGCTCAATGATGTAAGTATCCATCCTCTTACTCTTAGGAAGAGTGTTTTCCAAGTGATGGCCAAACTCTTTCAAGAGTAACCAGCGCAGCCAAGCCTCCTGCTACCCAGTATCATAGATCTGCAAGTAGCCTCCTAGCTCCTTGCTCATCAAATAAATCCACTCAATCACTTGTGGATGCCTCCTTCTTCTCCTCATCTTGGTACTCCTCCCAGGAGGGCTATCATCCTCCCAAATCAAATTCTTGTCTTTACACTTCATGGGATTTTGAAATTCAATCTTCTCAAGGATCAATGAGACCCTATCAAGACCCAAATAGGTGGTAGGAAAAAACCTCCCATCATGATGTGTATGGCTCAAGGGATGTCCAACACAAGCATGAGAGATGTTATCCATCATAAGATGTCCTCCATATTCTATCTGCTCTTGTGAGAAAGGAAGAAAAGCATTTCACTCCATGGTGTGTTGAAGTGCACCTCCAATGAGATCTTTCCTTGAGACCTCCCTTTCATCCATAGTATTCCAAAACCAATGAGGTTTGGATCTGAAAGTAGAATTTCCTCTTTGAGCTGAGAGGAGCTCATTGAGAAAGTGTCATCTTGAAGGGAAAAAGGGTTTCTTACTCCAAGATGTCTACCATCAATCTTCAAATCTTCAAACCCCAACCTCCAATATGATGTACAATCCAACAATGGATAATGAGAATGATGGTTTTATTCCTTCTTGAGTGTTTCCATGTTGCATAGCGCAGTGCAACCAAGCTGCTCTATAGTAGCAATGAGATTTGACCCTTGGGCATGTAAAAGAAAATCTCCACATTGATAAGAAGAATTTGCTGCAACAATGAAATGTGGAAATATTTTCATACCTTGATGTGCATTTGGAACTTCTTGTAGGGCTGCAAGAGTCCCTTCCTCAAAAGTTTTGGCTGCCCCAACTGTTGATGCATGTGGCTACTCCTCCATGAGTGTGACAACGTTAACACAAGCCTCCTCAAGAGGTGATGTGATATTTTCCTTCTTTTCTCTTTCTCCATAAAAGGTTTGGATCAACCTTTGAGTGAACTCTGCAAAGGTCTTCACCCTTGCATGGCTTAAGTGGCTGCACCACCAATCATAGGCTTCACCCTCCAAGTGCAGCGCTGAAATTTCAATAGCTTCTTTCCCTGCTACAGGATGTAGTAGGAAAAATGCCTCCAACTTTCTCACCCAAGTTCTTGCATAAGATGACCCATCAAAGGTAGACAACAGAAATCTATTGCCTTTGATTTCTTTTCTGCTGCATGGTCTCTTCTCTTCCTTCAGCTGGATGAAATCAGGAAAATCTAAAGTCTCCCTAAAGGCTCTAGGTTGAGATCTATACTCAACAAGGTAATCACTGAGGATCTGATGATCCAAGTATCTTCCATGCTCAATATCTTCTTCTTGATGAGAATAGGAAGTGCATGGTACTTCCTCTTCTTTTTCTTCAATCTTCTTGACCTCCTCAAAGGTGGATGCATTTCCTTTCGATCTGAAAATAGATGAGAATAAATTCGTCTTTTTCAACGTTCTAATCTTCTTGGGCTTAGACTCACAGGGGTCAGTGGATCCCTCATACGTGGGAAAAGGTGACCTCCCAGTGGTACGCTGCAACTCTGAGCTCTTCATGCTAGATCCCCCACTGTTCCTTCCACCTTCATCCTACCCAAGCTGACAGTAATCTTTGAAGGGAAAATATGCTCTGAAGTCTTCCCCCATGGACTGCCATTTGCGGAAATAATCTCCAAAGGGTATATGATCATGCTGCCTCCCTTTCTCACTCGGTACTGGAGGTAATAATGTAGGCATCTTGATCCTGGTTGGCCTACTGAAGGTTGGTGAATGCTGGTCACACTGTTGTGAGACCCCCATATTTCCCCCTCTACTGCATTTGGTGGGAAAGATTTTTCCTACCCTCTTTGTTCGTAGAAAAATATCCCCACGGCTGAGCCAAGAACTCGGCTTTGATACCACTGTAATATTCCTATTTCGGGAATGTTAGCAATCAACAATCTATTCCAGAGATTGACTGAGAGGAAATTTACCGGATGTGTCACCTTCTCAAGGAAGTGTGAGATCCAGAGGTTATCTGGTCCTTTTCAGACTCTGTCTATAGAGCTTCTTGAAGGATCCCACTCAAGAGTGAGTTACAACAATATGCAAATGCATATATGAACATACCATGAAGAGACAACGTTATACAATGAGCTATGAGACAAGAAGATGGACATATAGCCAAGAATAATGTATAGCAGCAAAGAGTGTACAAGTCTTGAGGAAACAACCTCTCAAGAAAGGCAATGCAAGCCTCAATAATACATGTACATGAATATGAAGGAGCAATGCTATTTCTGCATAAACCCAAGCTATGAGGATGCAATTTATAAGAGGTAATGATCCATAATAACTAAAATATATGACATTAAATGGATCAAATACACTAGGGGAGAAAAGCTCTAACCCTTAGAAGCACAAACACATCAATCCTTTAGAGGATTGGCTGAAATAAACAATATGGCAAAGATGCCGGAGTTGCTAGGCAGCTGCTACAACTGAAATCTGGATCTCAATAGAGAAGGCTGAATAAGATGAAAGATCTGATGTAAAACCTCTCCAATGGGCTCCAGAGTGGAAGTCTGATCCTTACACGTGAAATCTCGCCCTCCAATCAATCTGTAAAACCTCGCAGAAATTGCACTATGAAAATAACGCAGTTACTGGAGAAAACTGCGCAGTAGGGGCAAGAATATGAGTTGGCCTGATACCAAGATCTGCAAATGAGCTCTAAAGCTTCCAAAGGCAAGAAAGACTCTCCCTCTGAAAATCACGCAATGGAAGAGGTGTTGTGGAGTCTCCACGACAACACCCTACAACACAGTATTACGCTGCTGCAGCAATAACACTGTGGAGGAGTTATGAATACGCTGCTCCATTATGAAAGCCACACACCAATTCTCCTGTAAAATATTGATGGAACAACCTCACCCGAGCAGGCACTCAAAGTTCCCTGGGGTTGAGGGTGAGATCTTGAAACATAGACACTCAGTGCACTAAACAGTGCTGCAGACTAGTTAAACAACCAGCGTGCTTAAGAAGTCGAAATGAATAGCTCAATATCATAAACATATGCATGCCCTGCAATGGCTCTCCTCCTCTTCATATATAGAAAATGAAGGCTCTCAATGGGCCCTACTTTGAATTAGGATTTCCCTTCCTCTAGAAGCGTCCCTCCTACGTTGTCCATGTAGTGCTTTCCACCTCATACCCTGCGCTGGTTGACTAGGTCAAACCTCTTTTCAAATGTCTCTTTTCACACATGGGGGTGTGAAATATAGTTCCATGGCTGATCCCTTTTCATACTAGAGGGATTTAATTTATGTTTTTATTATTATTGGGCCTCCTTTCCCAATTATTCATCTCCTAAATGAATTTAGACAAAAAATAATGTTCCAATTTATTGAAGAAAAATTTGGAACATGACACCCAAGTTCTTGCATTAGATGACCCATCAAAGGTAGACAACAAAAATATATTGCCTTTGATTTCTTTTCTACTGCATGGTCTCTTCTCTTCCTTCAGCTGGATGAAATGAGGAAAATCTAGAGTCTCCCTAAAGGCTCTGGGTTGAGATCTATACTCAACAAGGTAATCACTGAGGATCTTATGATCCAAGTATCCTCCATGCTCAATGCCTTCTTCTTGATGAGAATAGGAAGTGCATGGTACTTCCTCTTCTTCTTCTTCTTCAGTCTTCTTTACCTCCTTGGAGATGTCCCCTCTGGATCTGAAAATAGATGAGAATAAACTCATCTTTTTCAACATTCTGAGCTTCTTGGGCTTAGACTCACAGGCTGAGCCAAGAAAGATGCTACCACCCGAAGACTTTGCCGAACTATTTGATGAACCATCAAACGTAGGAAAATTGAATATGCTCACTGTACATTGGGTATCTCCATCATGATAATGCCGATGCCCTCTGTGCTGGTTGCGGGGTCTGCTGTCCCGCCAGAGCTGAAAAAAGTCTCTGAATAAAAGTGCATCCCTAAAATCCTGCCCATACGCCTGGTACTCAGCAAAATAATCACCTATGTGGCCAACCTCTGGCTCCTGCTGTGCTTCTGTCTCAGTGTCTGTGTCCAGGAAAGTGGGCATAGTGGAACGGACAAGGGCATGTGAAGCTTGGTGCAGAGTGGCAACTCGCTCTTGCAAATGGTGGTATGTGCTCGACCCCTCACAGACCTGGAGAACCCTTGAGGTTTCATGTTGTCTAGCCTCCATAGTAGTGAATCTCTGACCCATCACCTCTATCTATCTCGCCAGATCCTACACTGATTTGAGGAGTGCTTCCCTAAACTATTTTGCATCACTATCATCTACCATTGGTTCTCCAATTTGTGTCTACCACAGGCTCCTCCTGTTCTGCATCTACCACAGGCTCCTCCTGTTCTGCGTCCACCACTCGAACCTTCTTCGTAGGTGTTCTCAAACCTACGCTCAAGATGTTTGTACTTCCTACCTCTGTGGCAGATGTAGGGTTTTTCTCCCGATGTCATAGACCGCTAGCTCCACAGACTGAGCCAAATCTATGCTCTGATACCACTGTAATATCCCTTTTTAAGGATATTCCTAAAACATAGCTAACTCAAAACCAGAGATGGACTGGAAGGGTGTTTACCAGATATTTCACCTCTAAAAGATGATGAGATCTGGAGGCTACCTGCCCCTCACTAGACTCTGTCTATAGAGTAAAGGCAAACACATCAGATGATACAACAATAGAATGTCTCCAAGGGAAAATAACTAGTGTTGCGGCTCATACAACAATACATAAAATGCTAGAAACAGTCTATGCAACAGATACACATAAAATAGAGAAATTGCTGAGCCATTTTATTATGCTAAGAATTATAAGAAAACACAATAGGTGCTTATGTGACAGCACCCAAAACTTGCACAAGGAAAATCAAGAGATATTCTCAGAATGACAGAAGAACATCGGTTCTCTGATCTGCATTCAAGCAGCTGGGACGTACTGTCGTATAACTGCTCTTGTGCTGCGGCTGAATGGGATCCACCAAGGTACTATCACAATTCCTCCCAATGCCATCAGTAGGTTCGGCTAGCCTCTTGCACCACCTCTAGACTCGAAACCTCCAAAATGATAACAACATGGAGCTCACACGAAATGAGCTGCGACCTTCTCACTCAATACTGCGCAACCACTAATGGCACCACTCCGCAACAAGATCCAAACCCGATTCTCCTGTAAAACAATGATAGGACTGCCTCACCCGAGCAGGCCCTCGAAGTCCCCCGGGGCTGAGGGTGAGATCTCCGCATGGAGACACTCAGTGCACTAAACAGTGCTGCAGACAGGCTAAACAGCTGGAGTGCTCAAAGTCGTAGCGACTAGTTCAATATGCATAAACTCGAATGATTCGAAATGGCTCTCCTCTTCTCCATATATATAAAATGAAGGCTCTCTATGGGCCCTACTTCGAATTAGGGTTTCCCTTCCTTTATAAGCTTCCGTCCTACGTTGTCCATGTAGTGCTTTCCCCCTCATACCCTGCGCTGGTTGACTTGGTCAAATCTCTTTGCAAATGTATCTTTTCACACATGGGGTGTGAAATCTAGTTCCATGGCTGATCCCTTTTCATACTAGAGGGATTTCATTTATGTTTTTATTATTATTGGGCCTCCTTTCCCAATTATTCATCTCCTAAATGAATTTAGAAAAAAATTAATGTTCCAATTTATTGAAGAAAAATTTGGAACATTACATATTATGAGGGTTTCAACTCAGAAATTAGGAGGACAAATAGATCTGATCATATATTAGACAATCAAGCTCAAAAATTGAGATGTAGTCTCCTTATTACAATTACAAGAAAACCTGGAAAGGGTTTCTTATCATACTGTTGTGTAACCAGCTCCAAAAATAGAAGAAAAGAGATGTCAACGCCTTAGAAATAAGCCACTTCAAGGGGGCAACCTCCAATACATTACATGAATGAACAATTCTTGGATGATACAATTAACAAAACCTCCTTTCTATATATAGGAGTCCATGGGGCCATAATGTAATCCTAGTGGGCCACAATGTAATCCTAGCCGACCTAACAATAATAATTTAAGGGCACAATAATAATAAAATGGGGTTACAAGGGTACAATAATAACAATAAGGGGGTTACACTAACAACAATAAGGGACTATACTAGTAATATAGGGACCTAACATGCCCCTCTCCTTCAAAAAAGTGTTGTCCTCAACACTTGAGTAGCTCTGGGTGCTTCTGTATAAAATTCTCATCCTCCCATTTAGAATCTTCAGTGGGTAAGTTCTTCCACTTGATGAGATACTTTGAAATTGATCGATTCCGTAGCTGTCGAGTTCTTGTTTCCGTGACCGCTTCAGGTTCCAACATGATTTTTCCTTCCTCATCAAGTTCTGGCAATATTGTTTGAACTGAAATATTTTCACCTATAACCTTCTTTAAGCATGAAACATGGAAAACTGGATGCACTCACGAAGAAGCAGGAAACTCCAATTTGTATGCCATAGTACCAATCTTTTGCAACACCTTGTAAGGACCATAGTACTTTGGCAATAATTTATTATCCTTCTTAGCTTGCTTCAGGGACATTTGTTCGTATGGTTGTAGCCATAAAAATACCCAATCTCCTACATCAAAACTTCTCTTGCTGCGATGTTGATCTGCCTGTTGTTTCATTCGATTTTGTGCCAAATTCAGGTTATCCTTTAAGATTTGGAGAATTTCTTGCTGATGCTCGATGTGATCATCCACTGCTTGAACCTTCAAATTTTCCCTTAAAGATGATGTGATGGATGGTGGATGATATCCATAAAGTGCCATAAATGGGGTCATTTTTGCTGCAGTATAGAAGGAAGTGT
This sequence comes from Pinus albicaulis, assembly GCA_034641835.2. Taxonomy (NCBI): domain Eukaryota; kingdom Viridiplantae; phylum Streptophyta; class Pinopsida; order Pinales; family Pinaceae; genus Pinus; species Pinus albicaulis. The sequence continues at coordinate 48,449 of JAXQQM020061092.1, forward strand.
TATACCACCATTCGGCGAGAGGTAACCACTTGACCCATTGTGTTTGTTTATCAGATACAAAACAACGAAGATATCCTTCCAAACATTTATTTACTATCTCAGTTTGACCATTAGATTGAGTATGATAAGATGAGCTATGAGATAATTGAGTACCCAAACAAGAAAATAACTCCGTCCAAAAATTTCCAGTAAAAATGGGATCTCTATCGCTCACAATAACCCTTGGGCTTCCATGTAGCTTTTGAATTCTGTCCATAAATGTAGTAGCAACTATTCTTGCTTTAAATGGATGAGATAATGCACAAAAGTGTGCATACTTGGTAAGTCTATCAACTACCACCATGATGACACTCTTTCCTTTGCACTTAGGTAAACCCGTGATAAAATCCATTGAAATCTCCTCCCAATGTTGACTTGGAATGGATAAAGGTTGTAGAAGTCCCAGGGTCTTAATTTTCTCAACATTATTCTACTGGAAAACCAAACATTCCGCCACAAAATTTTGAATATCGGATTTAAGGCCATCCCAAAAAAGTTCTTTCTTCACCCTGTGGTAAGTTTTTAAAAATCCCGAGTTTCCTC